>APFE031019453.1:2400-34766 GCA_000404065.3 Pinus taeda
ATGATCAACCTTTGGAATTGTGCAATCAATTGGAGGAAAATTCCTAAATAATAGAGGCCTAATTCCTCAGAATTTGCGCAAGGAAATAGGGGCTCCAGCTGAAGCATAAATTGACCAAGTCTGGGTCAGAACTTCTCATTAGCAGAGAGATAGTATTCACTTGCAAGTTGTGCTTGGAGCAAGAAAGAAATTGTAATAGATCTCTATTCATCTGATTTAATGCAAGAAGGCTTAAGGGGTTTTTAGCAGTTGCTTTCCCTAGAAAAATATTGTGCATGTGTGTTATTTCTTATTGTATGTCTGACATTGTTGTTCTAAATTGTGAATTGAATTCTGCAGAATAGTAGAGTAGAATTATGTCTCTTGATTTACATTAAAATTTCTTGAGCAATTACAATTCTACACCATATTTCTACAGAGAAACAAGTGGCAAGTGTGACATGTTGCAAAAAAGAAAATTCCAATAAAGCAATATGAAAGGAAGGAAGAGTTCATGCCTTGGTTAGTTGGAAGTTAAGAAGTGATTATATGAATTCCATGGGGGTAAGTGTAACATGTAGTATGCATGGATGATGATGTGATAGGCAAGAGAAATCTCCTAAGAAAAACTCTATGAGAACTAGAAATTTGCTCACAACATAAACTTTAGTAACAATATGGTCATTGGAAAGAACTTGATGAGTAGAATGCTTTCGAAATCTTTGAACCATCCTTATATTTGTGCATAATACGAATAATTTCAACGTACCCCACCCCTTTAATGACACCTAGGATGTTCGGTATGTGACACTCCTCTTCTAAATCCTTAATATCATCCTTTTGTAGCATTGTCGTCCCTTAGGTGCTTTATTATTTGACACTTGTACTTTTTATGCATCTGTACTGAGCTCTTTCATAAATTGCAATTACTACAACCAATTTCTTTGAGAATTTCAAAAATGGTATGTGGGTATTTTTTGGTGCTACTATAGCATTGGGCATTGAAGTAGTTCATGTCCCCACTACTCTTTTCATTTATTGTATTTTATTTGCATTAAGTTTCTTATTTCCATTACATTTATTGCTACTTTTTAGCCATATTATTCACTTTGATGCTTTGTACATATCATGTTCACCCTTCTTGGTTTAGTTTCCCAATTGTTAATAAATTAAGGCATTTTATAGTATTAAAATTAACAATATAGCAATGCCCACATAATGCAGTGGGATTGGTTTAGTGGTGTGCAATGTTCCTCTCTTATGCATAGTTTAAATAAGTAAGTGGACCTTTGATCCAGGTGTATCTAACCTAGGTTAAGTGTTTATGTAGGGAGTTAATTTAGAAAGCAAGGATTTAATTAATTAATGTATTTTTCTTATAGTTTTTAAAAGAAAATGAAGATAATTGTAAATAGAAAAAGATTTGAGAGTATTGTGGAAGGTTTGAGAAGATTATGGATTAGTTAGCTCTTATTTAGGGATAAGATATTAGATAAGAGATGTTAGGCATCATGAGAGATATTTTGGGAGTTAGTTTAAGAATCTAGAACCTACTTGGGTTGTAATCTATTTGTAAAAATTGAGGGGAGCCTATGAGGCATGTATGTATGAAAAAGTGTGTGAATGACTGTGAGGAATAAAGAGGCCAATCATTAGGCCTAGTTCTCTGGTAAATATTTGATGTGTTAATAAATTATTTCTGAATTTATGTATATACCTATTGTGTCATTTTCAGTAGTGTTATTAGCTCATGATAATGAGTGCAAGCGTATTGTTAGATGTTATTTGACCTGCGTTAAATTTTGGTATCAGAGCGAGTCTATGACGCTGAGAGTCATTGAATTTCATTGAGGGAAGATAGATTGCTATGGAGATTTGATCTATCTAGCATGGAAAATCCTGTCATGGAGGACGCGCACAATTCTGCAATTTCATGAAATTATATTTTGTTAAAGCACTTAGATCGGGAAATCGTGGTAGCGACAACAAATCCGACCACTTTGGAGACCGATGTACATTAATTGGAGGCCATGTGAGCCAAGAATGAGTCTTGTTGGCTGAGGGAGCTGTGTAGGAGTCAAAACTAAATAAAGGAATTGATTCCTTGTGTGTAATGTAGCATCAGGAAGAGAAGTTGCTAGAGCCGTGTGGATACATGCACAAAAAAATTGTTTTCTCACAGATTGGTAGCAGCATTTGGAATCCATGTTTTTGGTAAAGATCAATCTCGCCCATATTTTATCGGTTCTTGTTGCACTACTGGTTTTAATATCTATTCCTGCAATAGTAGCCTAATATCCTCCCATGAAGTGTGCAATTGGTTGCGTCATCGTGATCCAAATTTGTGTGGTTTTCTGCCCATCCCATCCTACAACAAACTGTTGCGTGACCAGCACATGCGTGAGCCAACTTAGAAATCGTTCTATAACATGGAAATAGATCAGCCAACAACTTCGTGCGTCTGTCAGGAGACGAATCCAGAACTACGTGTAAACTATATGGTGTTTCTGCTAGATTGGATCACTGCGCTGATAGGAGAATATTCACCGAAAGGAGTAAGAGAAGACACAATTGAGTGCCAAATGCACTCTGTCACATAAA
Source organism: Pinus taeda (assembly GCA_000404065.3). Taxonomy (NCBI): domain Eukaryota; kingdom Viridiplantae; phylum Streptophyta; class Pinopsida; order Pinales; family Pinaceae; genus Pinus; species Pinus taeda. The sequence goes on from APFE031019453.1 coordinate 4,981, forward strand.
CGTATTTCCAAAATTTAATTTCTCTGCATATTTTTATTTTCTGTGATTTCTTCGAACACTTCTCTGCATCAGAAACTGGTTCAGGCACTCCACATAAATGGAGAGGACGTCTCTATTTGCCATGAAGGAGAAACATCATTGAACCTTTGAGAGGACTTGCGTGGAAGATCCACGACCACTAGAGGAGAGCTGGTTGCAGATGGATCATTCTTTAAGTCGAATTTATGATGAAATGATACACCAATCTTACAAGGGACCGAAACGTATTTCAATGCTCAATCTATTTTCGTTGACTCTGGTCTTTAAGGACGTGAATACAAGTTCAGTTTTTGGGTCCACGAAGATATAGTTTACAAGCTTGCAAGAGCACATATCAAAGTCATATGGTGCATGGTATGGTATTTTTTTATAGGCATACATTACATGCATTAATCGAATCGTGTACGGTGTTTTTAGATGTAGAAAATGTATACTTTAAAAAGAAATGTATATTTTAAATCACTTTTAAGTGACTTTATAAAGTACATTAATGAACATGATGAATGTAACTCGGTGTCAAAGTCAAGGATAGGTACAAATTAAAGTCAAACCCTAAGTTATTGGTTGTAAAGTTTTGAGTTAAAGAGTAATAGGTTAAGTCAAAAAGTTTGAGTCATTGAATGTAATGGGTGTATGATCAGTGGAGTGGAGTCTGACACCTAAAGTCTGGACATTGTGAAAATAATTTGAAAGAGATACAACAAGTGTTGTAACAAAAGGAAGCAGGGGAGCAAATGAGTGTTCAGAAAGAAGGTTCAAGAGAAGCGAACTATTGGCCAAAGTTCATAGGAGATAAGTTGGTAAAGTGATTTAGTTGCATGTTACAATTAACAAAGTGAAAGCCCACGATAATGCTATAGCAATTGGCATTGGTGGTGGCATTGGCAATTGGCAGTACTGGTTTTAATATCTATTCCTGCAATAGTAGCCTAATATCCTTCCATGAAGTGTGCAATTGGTTGCGTCATCGTGATCCAAATTTCTGTGGTTTTCTGCCCATCCCATCCTACAACAAACTGTTGCGTGACCAGCACATGCGTGAGCCAACTTAGAAATCGTTCTATAACATGGAAATAGATCAGCCAACAACTTCGTGCGTCTGTCAGGAGACGAATCCAGAACTACGTGTAAACTATATGGTGTTTCTGCTAGATTGGATCACTGCGCTGATAGGAGAATATTCACCGAAAGGAGTAAGAGAAGACACAATTGAGTGCCAAATGCACTCTGTCACATAAACGTATTTCCAAAATTTAATTTCTCTGCATATTTTTATTTTCTGTGATTTCTTCGAACACTTCTCTGCATCAGAAACTGGTTCAGGCACTCCACATAAATGGAGAGGACGTCTCTATTTGCCATGAAGGAGAAACATCATTGAACCTTTGAGAGGACTTGCGTGGAAGATCCATAACAGTGCCCGTGGAAGATCCACGGGAGGAGAGCTTGTTGCAGACGGATCATTCTTTAAGTCGAATTTATGATGAAATGATACACCAATCTTACAAGGGACTGAAACGTATTTCAATGCTCAATCTATTTTCGTTGAACTCTGGTCTTTAAGGACGTGAATACAAGTTCAGTTTTTGGGTCCACGAAGATATAGTTTACAAGCTTGCAAGAGCACATATCAAAGTCATATGGTGCATGGTATGGTATTTTTTTATAGGCATACACTACATGCATTAATCGAATGGTGTACGGTGTTTTTAGATGTAGAAAATGTATATTTAAAAAGAAAAGTATATTTTAAATCACTTTTAAGTGACTTTATAAAGTACATTAAATTATTTTAAAAATTTAATGGGACATGATGAATGTATCTCGGTGTCAAAGTCAAGCATAGGTACAAATTAAAGTCAAACACTAAGTTATTGGTTGTAAAGTTTCGAGTTAAAGAGTAATAGGTTAAGTCAAAAATTTTGAGTAGTTGAATGTAATGGGTGTATGATCGGTGGAGTCTGACACTTAAACTCTGGGCATTGTGAAAATAATTTGAAAGAGATACTGCAAGTGTTGCAACAAAAGGAAGCAGAGGAACAAATGAGTGTTCAGAAAGAAGGTTCAAGAGAAGTGAACCATTGGCCAAGTTCATAGGAGATAAGTTGGTAAAGTGATTCAGTTGCAAGTTACAATGAACAAAGTGAAAGCCCACGATAATGCTATAGAAATTGGCATTAGTGATGAAGAGAAAGAGATTGTTGAATGAAATGCACACCTTCATGTACTAATGGAGTTTTGACAAAGACAGAGACACGGATGGGTAATAACGAAAACAATTAAATAGCCAATTAAACAATTGATGGAAAGATGCGAGAGGAATAAATTAAAAATTTTGGAAGCAAAGAAACTCTAGATAAACATATATATTTGTGAACCAAAGCAAGGATCATTACTTGGTGATGAGGATCATGAATGTATGGATATGAAAACCAAAAAGAAAATTGAAGAAGATCAGGAAGAGTCAGTGGATAGCTTGAAGGATTGTATGCTACATAAGGAAGGAATGCAAGAAGCTATAAGAGAGACCTCCAGGTCTCATGATTTTCAAATACTTATTGTGTGTTTGCAAGTAGTGGAGAATTGCAAGAAATCGAGAGTAAGATGGAAATTAAGAAAGCTCGGGAACCATTGAAGGAACATATGAAAGTCTACAAAGGCATAGATATGGAGGTTGTTGCTATAGAAATGGATTTTTTAGAGGATTGGCTGGACAATCCAAAGAACAATTGTGAAGCAAATGAAATAATGTCGGACTACAACAATTTCATAGAGGATGAGGACGAGGTCTCAATGAAGAAAATGAAACAAAAAAGTGCCAACAATGAGGATGACTTCCAGGAGAAGAGGCAGATAATGATAGATGATGAGTGGTATCCTAGTGAATTCATGGAGGACAAGAGTCATTTTCAACAAAGAATGGGTGATTTTTACCAGCAAGAAGACAAGTTAGACATGACAATTAAAGGAATTAGAATATTGATGGTGAAAGTGTCCCAAAAATGACATATTTTAGGAAGGAAAGAAGATGGACGAAACTTATTGATGACAACATAACAAGCATATATCACCAAGGAGAAGGGAGAATTGCAACATAAAGTTTGGAATTGTGGAAGACATAAAAAGACAACAAAAGAATGGCAACAATATGACAAAGCAATTGATCAACGACAAACTAAAGTGTGGGATCCAAGAGGATGTATAATTAGTTATGAAGACATATGGTCAGGAGACCATGAATTCCTTTTACCTGGGGAGTCTGATGCAAGTGCATCTAACCTAGGTTAAGTGTTTACTTAGGGAGTTATTTTAGAAAGCTAGGATTTAATTAATTAATGTATTTTTCCTATAGTTTTTAAGAGAGAATGAAGATTACTGTAAATAGAAGAAGATTCGATAGTATTGTGGAAGGTTTTAGAGGATTATGGATTAGTTAGCTCTTGTCTAGGGATAAAAGATTAGATGAGAGATGTTAGGGATCATGAGAGATATTTTGGGAGTTAGTTTAGGGATCTAGAACCTACTTGGGTTCTAATCCATTTGTATATATTGAGGTGAGCCTATGAGGCATGTATGTATGAAGAAGTGTGTGAGTGAGTATGAGGAATGAAGAGGCCAATCATTTTCCCTATAGTTCTCTTGTAAATATTTTATGTTTTAATGAATTATTTCTGAATTTATGTGTATGCCTATTGTGTCATTTTCAGTAGTGTTGTGAGCTAATGATAATGAATGAAGGCCTATGGTTAGATGTTATTTGACATGCGTAAAACTCCATATCCTCTCATCCATATATTTAGTATCCTCCTTTGTAGCCTTCTTAATCCCTAGTCATATTGACCACTGACTCTTACACTTTATACACATTCATGGTATGTTCCCTTTGACAATTGCAACAAAATCTAATTATTACGTCATTCCCCATTAATTAAAATGATTCGTAAAAAAATGTGATTGTAATTGTTTGGTACTTTTACAAGATGGGGCTCAATGGTTGTAGCATCCCTTCCCATCACTACTAACCAGAAAATAAGTAACCCTGAAATATTGTTATTAAATTTCATCCCTTAGATGCAATTTCCCCATAATATCAAAAAATGGGGGCCTCTCTTGGAGGAACAAATTTAAATGAAATGCATGCATAATGCAAATTTTAAAATTGCAATGGATTATAATGATCATAGATTCAAAGAGATTCATAGAAACCAAAAACTTGTAAACAAATCAAGGATAAGTACACAACATGCAAACATAAGAATTCCTATAATGAAAAATAAATCAATTTTGCATATTCATAAAAAATGATAGAAGACATATCTTTGAACAAAAAAGGGTTTGAGAAACTAGTTATGAAAGAGCAATTTTCTACCCAACTATAGGTACCTAGTGTAGATATTATACCCAACACATGTTACCAAGCCACTAATACAAATGACCGAAGCTATAGGCTTCTCTCTTTCTCAACCCACACTATCTACATTCATTTTCAACTAATTTGAAAACCACATTGCATTACATGCATCTCATGTATCAACTAAAATGAAAGGAACTCTCATTGAGTGCCTCACAAAACCGAAGGAAGTTATTCTTCTTCCCTATTCAAAGTTATTAGAGATGCTCTCCCCTTTAATACTCTTTATTGTGGATAGAAAGAGATGAATCTATTGTATGCTTTTTGAGAATTGTTGACAAGAACAATACTTAGCTCTCAAGCATCAAAAGAGTAACAAATGTATAATAGGTGATGCATTCCTAACATACCCAATGTTTATGCTCACCTATAGTCATACATTTTATCCTAGGTTTACAATTTCCAATTCATAGAGCTAATTTTAATAGATTTTCAATTTGATAAGATGGTTGAAAATGAAGAAGATGACATGGGTACATAGAACATGAATATGAGAATGTTGGAAAGAAAGTTAGAGTCAATTAAAATGAGATGATTAGTGGAAATTATGGCTAACAATATTTCTAACTAGAGGAATGTATGACTCTTATAATTCCCATATGATTATATTTAGCCCATGCTCCCAAAGCTATGATAGAATACATTCCTCACCAAACTCTTACATGCTTTCAATAATTGGATAATAAGTCAAATAAGGTGAATGAATTATCTAAGGCAAATTAACAAAATGATGGCTAACAATATTTCTAACTAGAGGAATGTATGCCTCTTACAATTCCCATATGATTATATTTGACCCATGCTCCCATAGGTATATGGGAATACATTCGTCACCAAACTCTTACATGGTTTCAATAATTGGATGATAAGTACAAAAAGGTGGATGAATTATTCAAGGCACATTGATGAAAACAAATGAGCTCTAAGGTTGACACTTGGGAATAGAGGAATTATTTTCCAATGGCTTCCATTTATTCTTTCCCTCTTGTGATATAGGTAACCTTCTTAGACCACTATATGTTATAATCTAACTTTAGAAGTTACATAGCTTGATTTTACCCTAATAACCTATCACTGGGACTATATAAACATATTCATTCACTAGTAGAAACATAGCCTTATAACTTCACAATTGGATTTATACTAACATCTTTACAACATCTACCAATAAGGTAATTTCTTTAAGTTTACACGACTTGTCTCTCACAATTATTATTATATATGATATAATCCTATATATTCTAGAGGTGAAAATTAATGTAATATAAGACATTATTAGTAATAAACTTTTTTTTATCAAACATAAATGACATACTATTTGTAGTAATTTTTTTTATTAAATGTGAATTTGGTAGTTATATAAGTTTATGATAATTTTCATTGATGGAGAAACCTTTATGACATATTGATTACTCATCTTTAAAAATGTAAAAAGGTAATACCTTTGTGTCACTATCCTTTTTTTTTAAAGTACATATCATCATAGATGTTTAAGGATTTGTCTTCTTGATTATGTTCTTTAAAGCTATTACTAGCATTTGCACCAGATGTTGCAAAGGAAACGCCATAAGGCATAAATTGAAGAACACAAATACAACAAAAGAATACTTTGATAAAGAATAAAAATATATTGAACACTCAAATCAATGCCCCATTAACTAGAACCATTTAGTAGACATATCTATCAACATTAGGATTATACACAATGATCAAGAAATTTCCATATACAAACAACACCTTCCACAACAACTTTTTGTCACATCCACTGCACCTCTTATTGCAAATTCAGGGAAGGGTGTTGCTCAAATTTCCCTGTTAGTATTATTGACAAGAGAGAATGTTCAATGGTGGCAGACATTGTGAGTTCTAAATATGTGCACAGGCCACTTGGCTGTCCATTTGTTCAAACCATCTTCTTGGTTTCTGATTTGATTTGGTCAATCCTTTATTGTATCTGCATCATCTCAGAGCTCTTCTCATGAGTATATTCATCAACAAGATCTTATTTACCTTCTAAAAATATCAGGTGCAAAATTTAACTTACTTGAAGTGAGACCACGATCATATGAAGTGATTGAATATCTGGTACTCCAGAGAAAACCCATTCAGCTCAGGGTTTGCTTCATGCATTTATTCTAAATAACCAGTCATTGCGTGGTTCATATTCTTGATAAGTACTTGTATGGTAAGCTTTTTATATGTATAATTTTATGTAGTTAGCTGTTGCAAGAAATTTGAAACTGGTTTGGTAGCTTATATTTGAATTAGTTACTCTTACCTGGTGTTGGTTTTGAACATAAAATAAACAGCACTCTGTTCCTCATGTAAGAGGTTACTTATTTAGAATGTCGAATGTAACATATGAAATCTAGATGTATGCCCTAACAACAATGTGCATGCACTATTCAGTACAACATGGATCCTAGCCCTTACTAATGAATGGAGCAAGGACTACTATGCGACTCTTGGACATTGCCATTTATGCTGTGAATTTTCTTTTCTCAAGAGTTCATAAATGAAATGTTCTGGCATTTTCATGTTTAGAGTTATCCTTTCCTTTTTCAGTTCAAATGATATCCAATTTTTTAGCAAAATTTTGCTCTGTCCTAATTTGGAAATAAAAAGTTCATATTCTAATTATTCTTTTGTTATCATTCATAGGATTTTGTTTCAGATGATTCAATCTTCTGTGGAGTTTTTTGATGGCCATGGTCCTTATGGTCATCTTGTTGTTCACAGGGTCAGAGGTTCATTACCAGTGTAACTGCATTCTTCTTAGCAATCTTTCAAAGATAAATCAAACAACATCAATGCTACCGATACATACAATAATAAAAAGAAGGCCAAAAATGCCCAATGACTTAGGTGGTGATGGCCAAGTCAGTTCAACAAAGGAATCCAGTATTTTTTCTGCCTAGAAAGACACCTACCTGAAAGGAATTCAGTCTTTTTTCTTTTACAAATATGTATCACCTACATTTTGGCCTTGAGGTATTTTCTTATTCACACAAATTCAGGGTTATTTCTGTGTGGTTAACCTGCACTATTTTGAGGGTAATTGAATGATGTTTGGAGCACAATATGTGGATTGATTTTGAATTCAACATTCTATCTGCACGCGTGTGTCTCAAGCTCATCCTACTATTAGCTCATTGACATTGCCAGAGCTTTGTCTCCAATGTTCTTTAAGGTAACACATATCCAACACAAACAACATGATCTCATTAAGTTTTTTCACTATGTGTAGTCCTTTCAACACCATCACTACTTTGGCATGTCTCTTTGTTTCTCTTCCTGTGCTCCATGCAAAATCTACTCCCCTCCAATCACCTGGGTCAAAAATTAAGAGGGAAAGATTGCTTTTGAAGAGCTTTCCCAATCCAATAAGTCCCGATTCTTCAACCAATCTCTCCTTTTCGCCAAGTATAATGTTGATTTGTCTCTCTGACATGCCTTCTGATGACAGAAGATCAGTGGTAGGAATCTACCCGAGTATCAAGAGAAAGCAAGGAAACAAGGGGGGCCAAAAGGATCTGGAATGTATGGATAAGATCAATATCTCTTTAATTAGTTTTCAGGTTGTATTTTCAAGTTATCCTTATTAGTGTTTGGTAAGAAAGTGTTCTACCTTCAAATCTGGAAATGATCCTTTGAGTGCTGATATTCTGCCTTTAAATATGAGGTTGTTAAAGTTGTTCATTAAAATATGTTAACTGCCTTTTAAGCCGGGTCAACACTGCCACCTGTATCTACAAGTTCATCTCACACAACAGCTCTGCTAAGAAATAACTTACTAAATGCTATTTCTTCTTTTCTTCTAGAGCAAATTGATTTGAATGAAGTTTCTCTTCCTTTACACAATTGATGTGTTTTATGGGTTTTTGCTATACAACAAGATCACCTTTTTGCAACATCTTAAATAGCATCTTGCCTTTGTTTTAAATCCTTGGGAGTTCCTTTCCATTCTTTATCGTGTTTCTTTCCAATTTATTGAGGGACTGAATAATACCTGATAACACCAGGTCTCAATACCCTATCCAACTCTCATCAAGTATACATCTTCATGATATTTCCAGATATCTTACAACTGAAACATTGAATTTCATGGCAATGATATTAATATTGCCACTGTTAACTTCGAGAACAAAGCCAAATTCTTTTGCAAACAATACTTTGAATATACTAGTGCATTTGGATTTTAGGTTAACCTTCATCCCATAGCTTCCTGCAAAAGCCAACTCCAGCACGAATACAACTATACCCCACCACTAATATCATTACCAGCTGAGAAAATACTTTCTTCAAACAATTTCTGGACTGAAATAATTATTCTCTTGAAATCTAAAACATTATGAAAGTTGGGGAAAATGTGACTAATCTGATAAAAAATATAAGCAAGAGCATAACCACCTGGTGTTTTCCTTCAATAGGCAAGCTTTTGAAATAAAATTCTCCATGTAAAATTGATTTTTCTTGCATTGGAGCACATTGAAAACTTCCTCAAATCCCTCGGAAAATAGAACCATTATCAAGATTTGTTTCCTATGCATTCTTGGGCAATTGTTGTTTCATAAATATGATGTTTACATCAAGTAGAATACAAGACCAATCACATTGTATGCCCTAAGAACACCCTGAATATCTTCAATAAATATTGAGGATGCAAGCAGTGGCATCATGCTTGGAATGTAGTCAATCACCTCTTCATTGCTATAAACATAGCCGCAGACATTTCAAATTGAGAATAAAGTAGATCTTATCATGAGGGCATCCATGGTTGCCACCAATTTACTATCATTTATGGCTCCCAGACAATCCTAAATCATGCCTTCAAAATCCTGCATAAACTCAAGTTCATGTAGATCTTCAAACACCATGCAGTTTGCACCATTTCCTTCCCTGGAGCCTGAAATACATATTTCATACTAAACCTGTTGATTTGAATAATTTTTCAGAAAAGTAATAGCTCTTTGTAGTATATTATTTGTGTATAAAGGGGTATTCTAATTTTTTTGGGATGTTGTGACCTGTATGCTTGACATTGATAACTTCATCTCATGTGCAATTTGAGTTGTTTTGATCATTTTGCATATATAAATGTTTTCTTTGAGCAACTGATCTATCATTAGCTAGACGAGGATAGAGGTGTCCTTATCAATGTCACCAGGGTTGTTATTAAAATGTACCTGTGAAATGGAGTCAACAACACATTTGCTACTATACCTTGAACCGTAATTTTTCGAATAGTTTTCTTTCGCTTAAGAGCAGTTCCTTCCAGGACAACATCTGCAGAATCATTTCTCAACAGTTCTTCCTCTGGTTGCAACAGTATTTGCTGTAGTCTATACAAGTTGCAGACATTTCAATTTACACAATTACTTAATAATATGCAGAGTATTACCTTCATTGTGAAAGAATTTGCATTTTTCGAACTACATGACAATTAAAAGAAATCAACAAAGACAATTTTTTTAATAACCTACCCAAAGGCGTTACGCAAAACAATGCACTCATTATGTAGGAACTCAAGAGCTTCCATGCGACCACTGGCCCATGCCCAGAGACAAAGATGCACATAGGCCTCATAGGGAATGAGGGCTTGCCAGGCTCCGTGCCCACTACACTCAATAATTGCAAGTGCATTATTGTCAAAATGCATAGCAGATGAGAAATAATATCTATCTGATAAATAATTATTGATCCACATTAACATGAAAAATAAATCTTAAGACATCCTGGGCATGGACCAGCAACAATCATGACAGTTGGCTCATGCCCAGAAACAAAGGTGCACACATCCCCCATAGACAATAAGGGCTTTCCCACTACACTCAATGAATTGCAAGCACATTCAGGTCAAGATCCAGAGCAGATAAGAAGTACATTCTATCTAGTACTGAATCACTGATCCGCATTAACATGAAAAATAAATCTTAAGGCATCATGATTGTTTCTTTTTATATATCAACACACACAAGACCTTAGGTAGGAATAAACAGTCAAACCTGAGGTGAAAAGTGGGTGGCTGGCTCGCTGAAGTTATTGATTGTCGGCAAGAACCTGCTGCGTCTCTAACATTCATAGAAGCGGGCCCGTAAAACCAAAATCAGAGACTTTTCTTATAACAGTTTGAAGTTTGAACTCATGTATGACTATAAAAAAGTGTACTCATTTATCAGAGCACATTTTCCTAATTTACAGCAAGACCATAGATTTATGAATCTGAGGATGTACTTTGAACATTGATCATGGAAAAATTTTGATGGAAATTATAACAGAACAATAGATCTCTATTCTCTACATCTATTTGTTTCTTTTTCACTACCTTTCAAGAAGAACGAGATATGTGCCATTTATAAAATAAGGAATAAAAACAAATCAACTGTACTTATTATTGATGCATCCATATCAAGTCAATACAAAATAACCATGAAAAGAATCAGATGCTACTATACCTTGAACCTTAATTTTTCCAATAGTTTTCTTTGGCTTAGGAGCAGTTCCTTCCAGGGCAACATCTGCAGAATCATTTCTCAATAGTTCTTCCTCTGGTTGCAACAGTATTTGCTGTAGGAATCCAATCTTTTTTCTTTTGCAGATACGTATCACCTACATTTCGGCCTTGAGGAAGTTTCTTATTCATACAAATTCAGGGTTATTTCTATGTGGTTAACCTGCACTATTTTGAGGGTAATTGAATGATGTTTGGAGCACAATATGTGGATTGATTTTGAATTCAACATTCTGTCTGCACGCGTGTGTCTCAAGCTCATCCTACTGTCAGCTCATTGACATTGCCAGAGCTTCGTCCAATGTTCTTCAGGGTAACACATATCCAACACAAACAACATGATCTCATTAAGTTTTTTCACTATGTGTAGCCCTTTCAACACTATCACTGCTTTGGCATGTTTCTTTGTTTCTCTTCCTATGCTCCATGCAACATCTGCTCCCCTCCAGTCACCTGGGTCAAAAATTAAGAGGGAAAGATTGCTTTTGAAGAGCCTGCCCAATCCAATAAGTTCAGGTTCTTCAACCAATCTCTCCTTTTCTCCAAGTATAATGTTGATTTGTCTCTCTGACATGCCTTCTGATGACAGAAGATCAGTGGTAGGAATCTACCTGAGTATGAAGAGAAAGCAAGAAAACAAGGGGGGCCAAAAGGATTTGGAATGTATGGATAAGATCAATATCTCTTTAATTAGTTTTCGGGTTGTAGTTTCAAGTCTTCTGCCTTCAAATCTGGAAATGATCCTTTGAGTGCTAATATTATGCCTTTAAATATGAGGTTGTTAAAGTTGTTCATTAAAATCTGTTAACCGCCTTTTAAGCAGGGTCAACACTGCCACCTATATCTACAAGTTCATCTCACACAACAACTCTGCTCAGAAATAACTTACTAAATGCTATTTCTTCTTTTTTGCTAGAGCAAACTGATTTGAATGAGGTTTCTCTTCCTTTTACACAATCAATGTGTTTTATGGGTTTTTGCTATACAACAAGATCACCTTTTTGTAACATCTTAAATAACATCTTGCTTTTGTTTTAAATCCTCGGGAGTTCCTTTCCATTCTTTATCGTGTTTCTTTCCAATTTATTGAGGGACTAAATAATACCCGATAACACCAGGTCTCAATACCCTATCCAACTCTCCTCAAGTATACATCTTCATGATATTTCCAGATATCTTACAACTGAAACATTGAATTTCTTGGCAATGATATTAATATTGCCACTGTTAACTTCGAGAACAAAGCCAAATTCTTTTGCAAACAATACTTCGAATATACTAGTGCATTTGGAGTTTAGGTTGACCTTCATCCCACAGCTTCCTGCAAAAGCCAACTCTAGCACGAATACAACTATAATCCACCACTAATATCATGACCAGCTGAAAAAAAACTTTCTTCAAACAATTTTTGGACTGAAATAATTATTCTCTTGAAATCTAAAACATTATGAAAGTTGGGGAAAATGTGACCAATCTGATAAAAAATATAAGCAAGAGCATAACCACCTGGTGTTTTCCTTCAATAGGCAAGCTTTTGAAATAAAATTCTCCATGTAAAACTGATTTTTCTTGCATTGGAGCACATTGAAAACTTCCTCAAATCCCTCGGAAAATAGAACCATTATCAAGATTTGTTTCCTAGGCATTCTTGGGTAATTTTTGTTTCATAAATATGATGTTTACATCAAGTAGAATACAAAGACCAATCACATTGTATGCCCCAAGAACACCCTGAATATCATCAATAAATATTGAGGATGCAAGCAGTGGCATCATGCTTGAAATGTAGTCAATCACCTCTTCATTGCTATAAACATAGCCGCAGACATTTCAAACTGAGAATAAAGTAGGTCTTATCGTGAGGGCATCCATGGCTGCCACCACTTTACTATCATTTATGGCTCCCAGACAATCCTATATCATGCCTTCAAAATCCTGTGTAAACTCAAGTTCATGTAGATCTTCAAACACCATGCAGTTTGCACCATTTCCTTCCCCGGAGCTTGAAATACATCTTTCATACTAAACCTATTTATTTGAATAATCTTTCAGAAAAGTAATAGCACTTTGTAGTATATTATTCATGCATAAAGGGGTATTCTAATTTTTTTGGGATGTTGTGACCTGTATGCTTGACATTGATAACTTCATCTTGTGTGCAATCTGAGTTGTTTTGCTCATTTTGCATATATAAATGTGTTCTTTGAGCAGCTGATCTATCATTAGCTAGACGAGGATAGAGGTGTCCTTATCAATGTCACCAGGGCTATTATTAAAATGTACCTATGAAATGGAGCCAACAACACATTTGCTACTATACCTTGAACCTTAATTTTTCCAATAGTTTTCTTTGGCTTAGGAGCAGTTCCTTCCAGGGCAGCATCTGCAGAATCATTTCTCAATAGTTCTTCCTATGGTTGCAACAGTATTTGCTGTAGTCTATACAAGTTGCAGACATTTCAATTTACACAATTATTTAATAATATGTAGAGTATTACCTTCATTGTGAAAGAATTTGCATTTTCCGAACTACATGACAATTAAAAGAAATCAACAAAGACAATTTTGTTAATAACCTACCCAAAGGCATTACGCAAAACAATGCACTCATTATGAAGGAATTCAGAGCTTCCATGAGACCACTGGCCCATGCCCAGAGACAAAGATGCACACAGGCCTCATAGGCAATGAGGGCTTGCCAGGCTCCCTGCCCACTACACTCAATAATTGCAAGCGCATTATTGTCAAAAGGCATAGCAGATGAGAAGTAACATCTATCTGATAAATAATTATTGATCCATGAAAAACAAATCTTAAGACATCCTGGTCATGGACCAGCTACAATCATGACAGTTGGCTCATGCCCAGAAACAAAGGTGTAAACATCCCCCATAGAAAATAAGGGCTTGCCCACTACACTCAATGAATTGCAAACACGTTCAGGTCAAGATCCAAAGCAGATGAAAAGTACATTCTATCTGGTAATGAATCATTGATCCACATTAACATGAAAAATAAATCTTAAGGCACCCTGATTGTTTCTTTTTATATATCAACACACACAAGACCTTAGACCTTAGGTAGGGAGAAATAGTCAAACCTGAGGTGAAAAGTGGGTGGCTGGCTTGCTGAAGCTGTTGATTGCCGGTAAGAACCTGCTGCCTCTCTAACATTCACAGACGCGGGCATGTAAAAGCAAAATCAGAGACTTTTCTTATAACAGTTTGAAGTTTGAACTCCTATATGACTATAAACAAGTGTACTCATTTATCTGACCACATTTTCCTAATTTACAGCAAGACCATAGATTTATGAATCTGAGGATGTACTTTGAACATTGATCATGGAAAAATTTTGATGGAAATTATAACAGCACAATAGATCTCTATTCTCTACATCTATTTGTTTCTTTTTCACTACCTTTCAAGAAGAACGAGATATGTGCCATTTAGAAAATGAGGAATAAAAAAAATCAACTATACTTATTATTGATGCATCCATATCAAGTCAATACAAAATAACCATGAAAAGAATTAGATGCTACTATGCCTTGAAGGCATCTTGATTGTTTCTTTTTATATATCAATAGATGCAAGACCTTAGGTAGGAAGAAACAGTCAAACCTGAGGTGAAAATTGGGTGGGTGGCTTGTTGAAGCTGTTGATTGCCGGTAAGAACCTGCTGCCTCTCTGACATTCATAGAAGAGGGCCTGTAAAAGCAAAATCAGAGACTTTTCTTATAACAATTTGAAGTTTGAACTCATGTATGACTATAAACAAGTGTACTCATTTATCAAACCACATTTTCCTAATTTACAGCAAGACCATAGATTTATGAATATGAGGATGTACTTTGAACATTGATCAGTTTGTCCTTGTACACTGAAGTTTCTATCTGGCCCTTGATTGAAAGCTATGTATGAGGATTCTTGTGGCCTGCCAAAGTTAAGTTCTGCTTCAATAACCTCAGGCTTGGCAGAAGATCCAGAAAAAAAGACATGATAATTCTGATGTAACCTTTGTATTTGATGGCACGCAGCTCCCTGGATGATGCATTCCTCTCCCTCAAACAAAAGTCCACGCCATGACCTTCTGATTTGATAGAACGCAGCTCGCTTTCTTAGTGTACTCTGCTTCTTGTAACTAATGTCCATGCAGCATATAAGGCACAAGGTTACCCCTGGCGTAAAAATTGCAAACGAAAATTCGCAGGCGTCTTTAACAACACCGAACACGAATCTGAAGAAAAATTTCGACAACGGCAATGGATATATCAATGACTTTTCTTCCTCTGGGGCAGATTCGCCCTCGACTCCTACAGATTCAATCACAAAAACCATTTGGACGTAGCAGTCGTCGTCACACAATTCATCTCTTAGCTTATTTGATCCGGATCTCATTTCTACATTCAGGAAAGCCATGGATGAAATTTCTCCCAGAGATTCGATGGAGCCCGTTTCAGAGATCTGTCAGGGCAGCACGGGAAGCAAGAGCGGAGAAGATGAAAAGGGTACCCTAGGCAAATCTTTTAGGCTTCGATCTAGCAGCATTCAGGGGAGGGTTTGCAGCAGTTTCAAATATCGTGAACAGTTGCAACCACTCAACTAGCTTCCCTTGATCGAATGATTTACAATCCTCTAATCATCTAACACAAAATCTAACGGCACACAGGGATGACAAGTAGATTTTAGGGAAGTTCATTTCAAAGGGAAATTCCTTACGACGTAATTAATATACAAAATCTAAATAAAAATGAGATATTTTATTAGCAACTTAGAAAGAAAGAAAAAAGGGAAAAAAATCAGGTCATGGATCAACAATCATAAAGGGAAAAAAGAAAAAAGAAAAAAAAAGAGAAGAAACAAGTGCTACATAGTGGACACTTAGTTTAAATGTAGTTAAATTAAATTAAAAATATTGAATTCAAAATTACCTAATTTAAATTTTAATTATTAGTAATTAATGTATTTTGTTAATTGTAATTTGTTGAATAGATTATGACTTAAAGTTCATATAAAAAAGAAATTATTTAGAATTTCAAAAATTAAGTACAAGTTTGCATTGGAGATTTTTTGACCTCACTCTGGTTCAAATACTTAATATCCTCAAATTCTACAGTATAGGAAATTACAGGATAGGAAATTTTTACCTAGGCACCTAAAATTTTATTGTGTAACAAACCATATGTAAGTAAAAATGCCAAACTGTATATTGGAAGTAACTTGAACTTTAGCAACATGGAAGCTCAAACTTGACTTTAAATGAATTTGGGTTAATCGAATTAACTATAATCTGTTGTTGGACTATTTTTCTCACGTACTCGGAACAATAGACCTGAAATAAAGGAATTTATAATAGACTTGAATATCTAAAAAGTTTCAAGTTTCAAGATGAAGCCTGGGTTTGAATGGCATTATGGACTCTGCTGCAAGAAGACAAAAATGAAAATCTTTGTTACTAAGTTGTTTCATGTTTTAATTGTAAGTCTAGTTGAGACTGAGACCAGCAGGCGCATGTTATTTTTTAGTACCCTTTCTCCATTAAGGGGGAGTGTTAGAATTAATGGAGAAAGATAGAGTTAGTTAAGGATAGGATTGAGACTCTAAGATTAGGTCTGAGGGCCTACTATCCAGGGAGTGGTTGAAATCACCTTGATTGTGAGAAAGCCTATATATACTAGGTTGTTCTCCTAATTGTACACAGTGTGTATGTGTGAAGTGCTTGGGCACTCTCCAGGTATCTTACCTGGAGAGCCACTTAATTAATAGAACATCGATTTTTATCAAATTTGCCTCTCCATGCAAGCATTTTTCTCCATGGCATATTCCTCTTGTTGGCCTTTGCCTACCATAAATCAAGTTGGTGAGTTGTCACTTTTGCACAGTGAATGAAAACTTCCCCTCAACATAACACAAAATCTAATTGTAGATATGTAATAATTACACAATAAAAGTGTAGACAATCCAAAAATTAGAAAATTAATTAATTCAAAATAAATATTTAAAAAAGCAGTGAATAAAAATGAATACATTATAGTTTTAAATTGACAAATGAGAGAAACTAATATTTAAAAAATATTGAAAAAATATAATTCATGAAAAGAAATAATCAGAAAAAAGGGAAAAAAATAAAATAAAATAAAACAAAACATAAAATAGAAATAGAAGTAGAAGTAGAAGTTACTAAAACAATCTTTAATAAGACTTTAACCAATGACCTTACAAATAAATAAATTTAAATAATAACAAAAATTGAATTCTCAATATTAAACTATGATAAGAGGCATAAATATTTGGTCAGCCACAAACTAGAATTTTTAAAACAATAACAAATTAATACGCAATATACCATGATTGTACTCATAATAATAATAATAAGATCATGGATTAAAAATTAAAAAAATAAGGTATAAGAAAAAGATAGGAAAGAATGAGATGATAGATGAGTAAGAATAGAATATATGCATTAAAGATAAACAATCGAACGAACCTCATTACAATGTCTTCCCATTCCAAAATTTTAAATTAAACGTTCATTTAAATCTAATTGTTAAAAAGAGTCTTTTTGGTAGAAACCACATAGAAGAAAATTTTCCCACGCATATCGAACCATGAAGATGCAAATCTTGGCAAAAGGTTAAAAAGATTTAAATAAAGGACAATGTAAAAACCAAAACATCATATAATTGCTAGTTTATGAAAATTCATATTTTAATAATGATTATTAAGATCAAATAATATATCTATAAAACTAATTAAAAAAATAAATATTATAATTAAATAAATAACTAAAATAAAAATAATAATAATAGTAATAATAATAATAACAATTTTTAAGTCATTTGTATTTCTAAAAATATCCCCAAATCCCCTGATAGTATATTGGAACAACACTTTTCTTCTCTCAAAGCAAGTCACGGGTTTCTTTCACTCTCTTGTCCACTTCCGAGTTCCACACGATTTTTGTCATTTTTCGTCAATGCCATGGACCCCAAATATAAGTGTTTTATTTCTTCTAACTGTAAATTAATTAACAATTTATTTTCCCACACAAACAACGAATAATTTTCTACTGCAAATTTCACAAAACTAAATTATGTGGAAGATAAACTCGAATTTGAGAAATGCTAGCATACACACACAAAATATGGAAATTATTTTTTGGCAAATATCCCCGGAAAACCCCAACTTGGGAAAACCAATGTGATAGCTAAAGGTTTTAATTATTATGCAATATGAAATAATCTAAGTACAATTTGAATGTCAAATACCAGTTATCTTGCAGAGAAAATGCTAAAAAAAATAATATGAGGGAAATTACCCTCACTCCACAAACAATCCACATTCAGACTGACAACTCCAAGTGAGCCATCCAAGCAATCTCTATGCATTAATTCATCACCCTAGAGTAGTCCCCACCACACACTGCCTCAAATAACTGCTACTCAAGTCGTCATGTCTACCACTAACTGTGAAATTGTCTTTGTGATCCCCTGTAACACTTTGCCCCCCTCTAGAGCTAAAACCCAACTTATCTCCAGCAAAATCGAACTGTCTCTTAGAGGATTCTCTTCAGCTCTTATGCAACCTCACTATATTTATCTTTGCCTCTCTACAACATACTCTCCAGAACTGGAATCTCTTCCTATGGACTCACTATCCCTACCCCTCTTTGTCTCTGCTTCCTTCTCTAACTCGATCTCTTCCAGTTGCTACCTTTGGAAAATTGAACTTTGTGTGTGTATGTTCTCTATCTACTCATCCACTTCTTTTATAATCTTATGTTGGACCTCCAAAGACCAAGATTAAAACTTAATCAAGGGCTAAGATCATATCAAAGTTAATCTATGTGAGTTTCTAGATGATTCACGCCTTATCTCAATTAATACTAATTAATTAACCCATTTTCCTAAGTTTAGACTTAGGAAATATTTAAAAATAGGATAATAATCTAATTTGATGTACTTCTAGGTGGAATTTTTAGAAATGATTTATGGGTTATGGAGAACCCCTGTGTTTTAGCCTCTTCACAAAGTTTCGAGACTAGAACACCTCTGATTCTACAAAAACTAACACTTCATTCACTCCAAGCAACAATAGTAATTGAAGAAACCTTGTTGATGCCAAAGGTTTGGTGAAGATATCTACAACTTGCTCTTTAGTAGACATGTAATATAGGTAAAGAGAACCATCTTGGATAAGTTGGTGAATTAAATGCATGTGGATCTCAATATATTTGGTCCTTTGATGCTTCACTTGATTTTTGGAAATATGTTTGCCATTTGGATTATCCCATCAAAGAATAGTAGATTGGTGTTGAGAAACCAAGTGCTAGAAGATAATCATTGATTTCTCTTAACTTGGTAGTTACTTGTGAATGTTTGTTGGCTTCTTATTACTTATATTATCTTCATTATCAAGTAATTATACAAATGTGCAAAACATAAATATCACAAAGAAACAAAGAACACAAGAAAGTAGGCTCCAAGCCAAGGCAAAACCCCCTGAAGGGGGAAACCCAACAATACTTCCCTTATAAAATCAAATCAAAATGAGATATCCAAGACCCAAGACTAAGACTAAAACTTCTAGAAAGATCCCAACTCAACCTTCCTCCAAGTCTCTTCCAACAAGTCAAAGTCAATGAAATTCAATGCTAGTCAAACTCTCTGAAATTTGGTTAAAACACAGAAAATTTCAGACTTGCAGTGGAGGTCGAATTTCAGCCTTATAATTATCTCATATTTGACACATAATCTTCGTACATGTGAGCATAAACAAGGTAGAAAACTTGAATTTTATCTATCCTTTGAATACCTTCTCTCTCCTTTGACTTCAACTTTTTTTCTTGTTAATTAGGCACAGAAATCGATGATTGTTGTGATGTATGAATGTGTGAATCCAAGAGGTCAAGTTGAATCTTATATGTAGATGTCTAGGAGGGTTGAATAACTACCACATAGCTCAACTTGGTCTTTGTTTGACTCAGTGACAAAAAATAAAAAATCTTTTTCTTTTCTTTCAAAAGTCCAAATGGGACTTGACTCAAATATGTTTTCTTTTTAGCTCATAATAAATTCTTTTTTACTTTTTTGACTTTATGAGCATCAAGAACATGCTTTGAATAAAAATAATAATAATGAAGATAATAAATATGTTAATGATAAAATGTACAATTTATTACATTTTGTAGACCAACACTAGTCACATCTTCAGCACTCCCTCTTAACTATAAAGGTATTCATAATGACATAACAATATAATCTCAAGTCGAAATATTCATATAAAAAAGTATTCAAACTGATAAGCACTAATGGTGATTTAAATCATCATATCTAACATTTTCAAAATACTAAGGCCTTCAAAAGTACACTCTATCTCTCCACTAGATCATAGCACAATGCTAGGAACCATAAATTTGGACATCATCGAATCTCAAGGAACATACCCCACCCAAGTGCTTCCAAGGTATGACCTCACAGGACCATTTCCTAATGCAAGGAAACGTATGTCCTCCAAACCATTTTTTTCCAAGTCCATGTATCCAACTTAGAATGTTAATCCTAGTCAACCACAATACATGACTCAAGAATGTATGTCTTTGATAAATCCACTATTCTCCCTACTAGTGTTCATGCACTAGGCTTATGACTGTTAGTCTTGACCATATTACACGACACATGGAGAGCATAGTGTCCACCATCACTCCCTCCCAACCAAGGAGGATTAACCTCACTACCTCTCAACCAGGGAGGAGATATCCACAATCTTAAGCTTGTCTCAAAAATACTTATCCTTTCCTTTGGAAAGGAACATCATCAATGCATATGTTACTTGTTCTTCCATGGAGATTTGTTGTAGCTTCTCAGCTCCTATCTGCATCATATTCTTCAATCTTCTTAGTTTTATGATAATCTTTACACATTTTTTATTAATATGGAATCCAACATATCATCAAATAGTCCAAGAAAGTATCTCACAACTACTACATCTTTTTCCTGCACAAAAAAATTCTACATACTCTTCCAAAAAACCATACCATATCTCAATCATCAGTGTTATCTCTCCATATTATCAATACTTCCAAATAAATCGATGTAACCTCAAATCCCAAGTTGTAATATCCTTCATGTCAATTTATGGTTCTAGCTCCCTCTAAAGTTAATATTAATTCCTTCGTATCATAATAGAACTTAGCTTCACATTCTTTAGGAAATTACATTAAAATCCATGTAGGAATGACCATCAAATAGTATCAACATTAGTTCTTCCAATGATGTATTCAAAATTTGAACCAATCAACTGTTGGATCATAGCTCTTCTGTGATGTTGCCATATATCTGTAAACTGTCAACCAACCTACTAGGAGAATATTGATAATAAGCATTTTTTGACTTTTTTCCTAACTATCTAGAAGTATAATATATAACCAATATGTATTGTGATTTGCCTCTAACTCCATCTAAAGATAATATCTCTGATCCATGAGCCCCTTTTGATATCTAATTGCAAGTTCTTCTATGATCATGAGATTCCTCCTTTATGATAAGGGTAAATTTTTCATCGAAGGTAAGTGAACTTCTTCCTTTAATTTATAGAAACTACTTTTAAAACTTTCTTCCATGTTGTCATTCAATTGTCTGTCTTCAACGTATACTATAGTAAATTTCCTTCTTTTCCTATAGAATAATATTTGCTACAACCTTCTAATTGTTTCGTCTATCAAAATCGAGTCTGCTTCTGAAATGATTTGTACTGGAAGTATTACATGACTTATTCTATAATATATGAGGTCAACTTCGTCTTTATTGAAGTCATAATGCTACACATTGATGTTGATTATTCTATTGTTTTTCTTCTATCGTCAACTTGTATTCCTTTCTTACTAAAAGAGATTATGATTGCTTCCAAATATTCACGATGAGATATGAACATCTTAAATGCAACTGAATGCTTCTTCTAGAATTTTTTGTGGACTCTATTTTTTCCGATACTATATGCTCCTTCTTAAACTTAATATCCATGACCTTGCAATTTGTGAATCCCAAAAATCTTCTATCCTCCAAATATAACTGTAACTTCTACTCTAATTTCCATTTTCTAATAAGAAAAGAAAAACAAACTTGGTGGCAAACCTAGTACTTGCTATATTCTTCAATAGTATAGGCCCTTGTTGTCTTCAATCTTGGGTTTGTTTTTAGCTTCTTCATCTTTTTCTATATGTGCTTCATTTCTTTCCTTCCTTTTGTTGCTTCTATTATTCTTAAAATTCGTAGTGCAATCTCTTTTTATGTGTCCATATTCATGGAAACTAAAGCATTGAACTTCAAACATATCTTGGTTTCCATGAGGCTTGTTTTTGTATTTGTGATGAGATCCAAACATTGCAAATTTTCCAAACTTCTTCTTTGAGTTAGCAACAAATGCTCGAGATTTTTCATTATTGGTTTCAATATCATATTTAGCCTTCAACCTAAGTTTTCTCTAGAACATATAAAGCCCAAATTTCTTCAAATGTTGGAGTATATTTTCTTGCATAGATTCCACATGCAAAATCATTCCAAGGTGGAGGTAGAGCATTGATTACAGAAGTCATTAATTCATAATTAGATATGGTTTCTCCATGTCCTTGAAGTTGTTCCTTTATTTTTGATATTTTCATAAAGAATGAAGCCACATCTTCATCTTTTGACATTCTTGTTCCATAAATTTGACTCCTTAGCGATATCTTCTGAATGGTAGTATTGGAAGAATATAATTTGACCAATTTAGCATACTACTTCTTTGGATGTAGACATATCTAGGAAAAAAAAAAAAAAAAGAGAGAGATGAGATGAACTTTGATAGACTCAAAGAGAATTATTTGAGCTCTAATTTCTCCCTTGTTGTACTTAGCTACTTCTTGAGAATTATTCTTGTCTCATACTGGAACATTTCCTTTAACAAATTGCATAACTTCATTTTCTCTGAGAACTAGATCAATTTTCTTTTTCCAAGCCTTGTAATTAGAAGCTCCATCAAGATTGTTGCCTTCCTTACAAATATATGTCATTTGGCTGGGTATATTAGGCATAGAGTGTAGTAGAGTAATTACTTGTCAAGGAAGGAAAAGTTGTTATAAGAGTGTCTTCAAGAATGATGATGAGTGAGTAAGAGCATTGATGAGTGAGTGAGAACTTGATGATATTTCCAAGAGCCTTCAACAATGTCCTCAAGAGAGAGATGGTTGTTATGAGGATGTCTTCAACAATAATATCTTCAAGCTGTATTTCTTTGCTTTGATAGAGGGATACATAACTGCTTCAATAAAGTCTTCAAATATGCAAACAATTTGTGATATTCAAAATGTCTTCCTTTCACTTAAGCTTTGATCCCATGTTGAGAAACCAAGTGCTAGAAGATAATGATTTATTTCTCTTAACCTGATAATTACTTGTGAATTTTTGTTGGCTTCTAATTACTTATATTATATTCTTCATAAAATAATTTTACAAATGTGAAAAACATAAATATCACAAAGAGACAAAGAACACCAGAAATTAGGCTCTAAGCCAAGGTAAAACTCCACAATGGGGGAAACCCAACACTTCTATTATAAAATCAGATCAAAATGAGATATCCAATACCTAAGACTAAGACCAAAACTGCCACAAACATCCCAAGTTAACCTTCATCTAAGTCTCCTCAAATAACTCAAAGTCAATAAAAGTCAATGTTGGTCAAACTCTTTGAAATCCGGTCAAAACAAAGAAAATTTTGGACATGCAATGGAGGCCAAATTTTGGCCCTATAATTACCTTAGAGTTCAAGCCACAAAATCTTTGCACATGTGAGCATAAACAAGGTAGAAAACATGTATTTTTTCTCTCCTTTGACTACCTTCTCTCTGCTTTGACTTTGACTCTTTTTCTTCTTGATTAGGCAAAAAAATTGATGATTGTTGTAATGTGTGAATGTGTGAATACAAGAGGTCAAGTTGACTCTTATATATAGTTCTGTAGGACATTTGAATAACTGCCACATAGGCGAATTTCCCAAGGAGGGTTGACTTGGTCTTTGTTTGACTCTTGGACGCAAAATAAAAATTCTTGTTCTTTTCTTAGAAAAGTGCAAATGGGACTTGACTCAAATACATTTTCATTTTGAATCATAATAAATTATTTTTTACTCTTTTGACTCTATAAGCATGAAGAACATGCTTTGTCCAAAAATAATAATAATGGATATAATAAATGTGTCAATGATAAAAATAACATTTTATTACATTATGAAGACTTCCACTAGTTACATTTTCAACACTGTTGAGTGCCAAATTTAATTAATAAATGTCAAAGCTTAACAACTTCCTAACTAGAAAAAACTAAAACTTAGTACTCAACTACTACAAAAGATAACATAATCACTGATTATTTTTGGTAGGACCAAGCAATAAGAGCAAAACCAACATGGAGAAAAAAAATAGATGTGGAATTCCAATCGTCAATTAATCTATCCTAGTAAGAGTCCATGAAACACACAAGCTTAGAAGTATCAACAATGTATTAAATTCCAAAATTGGAATTCCTCTTAATATACCTCAGAATACACCTTGTTGCTTCTAATGTCTCTCATGAGTATCCTGAGAGAATCGAGAGACAATCTCTACTACAAAAGTTGTCAGGCCTAATGTTAGTCAAATAGAGTATACTTTGAATGAGATGGTGATACAATGTTGGATACACTCATGGTGAGGTGAAACTAGTGGAAAGGGTAACATATGACTGAAAATGAGTAGGTGAAGGCTTACAAGCCATGCTAAAGTGTTGAAGTAAATCAAGAACATAATTTTGTTGAAAGAGGGAATTTCCTTCTAATTATTGATGAAATTGTAGTCCAAGGAAGTGATGCTAAAGTCCAAGGTTAGTCATATCAAATTGTCCAATTAAGGATTCATTAATATTTTGAATCATAGATGAAGAACTCCCCTTATGGATCAAATCATCCACATACAAAACTAAAAAAAACTAAAAAAATAGAGTAGTACCTCTTAGCATAAATTATAGGATTAGAATGAAAATGGTTGAACCCCAAAACAAATAAAAATTTATCCATCTTCTCATACTAAGCTCTAGGAGCTTGTTTGAGACCATATAATGAACGCACAAGCTTACAAACTAGTGAAGAATCCTAAACAAAACCAAAAGGATACTCCATCTAAATATCCTCATGTAGATAACTAGGCAGAAAGGTGATCTTTACATCCATATGGTAAATAGACCAGCCTTGGAAGGTATTAAGAGAAAGAACATGATGTATAGATTTCATCTTGGAAGGAAGGGAAAAGGTCATAGAATTCTCAATTCCTTCAACATTTGAAAATCCCTTGGCCAAAAGACATGCCTTATGTTTGTCAACAAAAATATCCACAACATATTTTATTTTGTAGAGACATTTACAATGAACCAAATTTTGTCCATTAGGAAGAGGAAAGAGATCCCAACTATGATTATTCATTAAAGAAGAATATTCTCCTATTAGGTAGCTTCCCACTTAGGTATTCCAAAAGTGTCAAAAAACTATCGTGGGTATTTTGAAATGGCAGGAACCAAGAGTGTTATTACACTTGACTATGGTTGATTAGAGGAAAGATAAATAAAATTAGTGGGATCATATCATATTTATCATGTTTCTTTCACTTATGAAGGCTCCTCCTCAAATAGTTTCCTGAGACAAGTCATTCGTAATTACACTGCTTAGGTTCTAGAGGCATTGATGGTATATCCTCTTCTAGTTTATGACACCCAACATAAAGTTTTTCATCTTCAATCAAAAAACTTAGTAGCATAATTAGGACCATTATCAACATTAAAAGTTTAGGAAGAAGAAAGATATGAAGTTGGATTGTTGTGCTTATAAAAAATTATGGACGTATTTTCGAAGAAATACGTTCTTAGAATTATGATCAATGAGACTATATGCCTTCATGTCCTCATAGAAGTCAACAAATATTGACAATCATTAGCTTTTGATTTTCAAATGGAATTAGAGGCTAGCCGAGACTGCCAAATACTTTGAAAGAAAAGACATAAGGCTTAAGATGGGTGAAAATTTCTAATAGATTCATAAGTTGGAATTCCCTATGAGGCATCTAGTTCTGAGTAAAATTGGCAAAATTAATCACTTCTACCCAAAAAAAAGGTGTCGTGTTCTTAGATTTAATCGTGCAATTTATTATCTCTTTCAGTGTCCAGTTTTTCCTTTAAACAATGCCATTTTGTCAAGGGTTGTAGGGACATAATGTCGATGATGAATGCTTTGTTTTATACAAATAACTTTGAATGCTTGTTTGAAATATTCCTCCCCATTATCTATGTATAGTTTCTTGATGAAACACGATGACTACTTCTCAATGAAATATTTAAAGGTCTTAAATGTTGCAAAGAACTAACTCATACTTAAGGAAGTATACCGAAGAGTGTTGTGAGTAATCATCAATAAATGTCAACGCATACTTAGCCTTTGAGAAAGAACAAGTTGGAAATTACATCAAATCACTATGTACCAACTCAATAGTTGATGTAGCATGTAAAAGTTTCTATTTAGGAAATGGATATTTTATGATGTTATCCAAGAGAACAACTTGGAAAAATTCCTTTAGTACAAGAAACCTTTGGAAGACCAAGAACCGTATTTTGAGTGCACAAGTGTAACAAAAACATGTAGTTTGAATTCCCAAATCTCTTATGCGAGAGCCTATTTAAAGAGTTAGCATAAGAAATGAAGGAGGAAGTAGAGGTAGGCTCAAAACTAACAAACTTATATAATATAGAATTGTGATCAACCTATCTAGTAGCAACAAACATTCCTAGATCATGTAGTTCATGAATGACTACCACATTTGAAGAAAGATATGGGAGATGGATAATACATTGGAAAATATGTTAGGAATAATGAGTATATTATTAATACACACATCAACTAACTACTTATTTCCTGACCCCAAGACATCATGATAAACCTCACACTTCAATTTTTTAGATTTTTCTATGGGATGTAGAGGGAAGCAAGTCATGAGAAGGAGTTATATTATGGGATGCACTTAAATCAAGTATCTAGTTGTTTATGGATCTATATAGAGTTTGAGCTAACAAAGTGTGTCCTTCACCTATTGAAATGTTTTGTTGCTCCATGGATTTGGTCAAGTCTCCCAATTTTTCCTAACACTTTGTTTCAACATGCTAAGATTTCCCATAGAAAGTGCACGATTCACCTGAATCCATTTTCTTCTTCTTTGCCTTAGAGGAGGAATTGTTGGAATTAGAAGTTGGAAGGGAAGCTTTTGTATTCTACTGATGCTTGGAGGTAGTCTCACAAGTTTAAACAAAATATTTATTCTGTTTGCACCAATATTTGTTCTTTCCTTTGGAGGTATAAGCCATAATAGCTTGATTCATTGATCTAGAAATAGAATTAGTCTCACAAGCTTGAGAAGAATCTTTCTTCTATTTGAACTGATCTTTGTAGATTGCCTTTAGAGGTATAAGCCATAAGAGCTAGATTCATTGATATAGAAGGAGCATCTAGTTTCTTAAACTTGGATTGTTCTCTTGTAAGGAAATAACAAATTCTCACAAAATTGGGCATTTGAAAAGTATCTCCAAGTGCACCCATAGTAGAATATAATTTGAATGAAAAGCCTTGATAATGACCCTTTAACATTGATAAGATCAAGAATATACATTTTTCTTCTCATAATTTCTATTTTCCACATCATTTTAGTTGTGCCAACAATAACTTTAATTTGGCAAGGTAATCCTTAATAGAGGATTTATCATAAGCTATGAATGTTTATAATGTTGATTCCATCTGTAAAGCATAGGATTCATTGATCTTTCCAAATAAGGAGGCCAAGTTGTCCTACCTTTATTTTAGAGTTATACATTTATCAAGATGAAACAATATGCTATCCTAAACATATAGCTTAATTAATATCGTGGCTTCATATTGCTTGTTTATATAGGATTTGTTTTTCTATTTTTATGGTAAACACACACTGATTCATATTTAACATCTTCTAATGTCCATTCGACTTCAAGAGCTATTTCATTTTTAATTTCCATGTGTGATAATTATGGGGGAGTTAGGTGCTAAATATTCCTTGACTCTGCAATGTTATAAAAAAAACTTGGTCCAAATATAACTTGCAAACATTACACACTTCAATGGACTTAGCCATCGAAATAATTCGCGCACAATGAATATGCGTACCAAAAAAACTTGCCAAACTATTCAATTGAATTTGAAGAGGATCCTCTTTATTTTTATAACTTCATGTTAAACTATTTTTGTGCCAAATAAAATACATTTCACTTTATAAAATAATAGGTCTTTAAACTTTACTAGTGACATAGTCGTAGAGCGTCTTAACAAGGGTTTGTTTCCAATGAATGCAACCATTGTCACCTCCTCCACATCGCTTATTCATAGCCTTTTCATCAGGGAAAATTTTAGGGGCTAATATTCACAAGTGGACTAATTTTCCATGTTTTTCCCAAAAAAAGATTCGTTATTTTCCATTTTTTTCAAAAAATTGTTCCCCAATTTTATAATATAATTTTTTTTCCAACTTAAAAATCGCCAAAAACTTATATAGAGACTATATAAAATTATTAGAAATTTGAATACTTATACAAAAACGTTGCCAATAATTTTATAAATTGCATACTATATATTTATGATATTTGCCAAGGTTTTTAAACTTTAAAATAAATTATCATCCTTAAAACTTTCCCTGCTTTGCATAACCATATTATGAACTAGATATTAACTATGTTATCACATATTTGCTTCAAATGACTCCAAATTTGTGGTAGACTTCAGATCAATCACCTTCATAGCGTTGGAAAATTTCTTCTTCAACTTGACCCCCTTATGGACCAACAATGTTGTGTTCCCCGTATCATCAACAATTCGATTAGGGTCATTGCCTGGGCCCTAGTCCAAATCCATTTCTATGTACATCCAATACTCATGTAGTGTCCCCCTTCCAAGAAAACACCACAAAACTATCTTAAGAAATAAGTGTGATGGTGAGAACTAAGGATTACCAAGCTGAAGATCATTCTTGAGCTGTAGTGGGTGGAGATCTTCCTTGATCCGTAGTGGACAATGTTTTAAAAGAAACAAAACCTCTATTCTAGAACACAAATATTTTCTTTTCTTTATCCATTAACAAGAGCACTGTGAGGGGTTTCCAACACGTTGCTATATGGGAATGCACAATTCTACTGCAATTACCATAATAGCTCTAGCGTGAGGTGCACGGGAATGTGTTATAAAGACCATTGTTTCAAAGAATTTGAACCAATGGCCCATGACCATGATCATGTTTCTATCAGAGTGCGAATCCATGACCCAGTACAACCCCCCATTACTATTTTAGGTAGTATCTGAGATCTGAATGAATCATAATCGTGGTCTCATTGAGGCTGATGTTCAAGGTGATTGTGTTTCCTCTCAAACAGATAACAACAAATTCTAGTGTTTAAAACCACCAACAATTTTCTTTGGGAATAGTTAAAAATATAGACTCATCACTTCTAAGATCTGACTAATAACTTCAAATCAAATCTAATCACTACTAACAAATCTAAAAAAAAGATTGCAAAATATGGCCTTCTACCTAGATAAAATATCATCTAATCACCTCTCACAAATCTCTAAAAACATGAAAAAAACTTACAGATTTTCTCTAATACCATTTCGATATATAAAAAACATTAAATAATCAAATTACCAAACCAAAAATAACTCAAGAAAATAAAATATTGAAAAAATGAAAAAAAAA
>APFE031019453.1:35894-71748 GCA_000404065.3 Pinus taeda
AATTTATGTCAATTATCCATATAATTTATTTTACCCTCTTCACTTAAATTTAAATCAATTATCTATATAAAAATAATCATGAAAGATATTTATCACACTTTAAATCAAACTAAGGAATGATTCTTTGAAAGAAGTTTTCAAACAATGCGTCTAATAATTAAACAAGTTAAATTTTCTAGAGTAATTACTTTATTTGTGTGTGAATGTATATTTCATTATGGATGTAAATGTAAATTTGTTAGGTAAAATATTATAGAGCAATTACTTTATTTGTGTGTGAATGTATATTTCACTATGGATGTAAATGTAAATTTGTTAGGTAAAATATTATGATGTTTTTGTTTAGATTTTTTATCAACCTATGTTTCAATTGGGAGATGAAATTTTTTACCTTCTCCACCTAAATTTAAATCAATTATCTACATAAAAAATAATCATGAAAAATATTTATCACACTTTGAATCAAACTAACGATTGATTCTTTAAAGGAAGTTTTCAAACAATGTGTCTAATAATTAAACAAGTTAAATTTTCTAGAGTAATTACTTTATTTGCCTCTGAATATATATTTTACTATAGATATAAATGTATAAATTTGTTAGATAAAATATTATTATGTTTTTTTAGATATTTTATCAACCTATGGAAACATATGTTTCCATTGCGAGATGAATTTTTTTACCCTTCCCACCTAAATTTAAATCAATTATCTACATAAAAATAATCATGAAAAATATTTATCACACTTTGAATCAAACTAACGAATGTTCTTTAAAGGAAGTTTTCAAACGTTGTGTCTAATAATTAAACAAGTTAATTTTTCTAGAGCAATTACTTTATTTGACCGTGAATGTATATTTCACTATATATGTAAATGTAAATTTGTTAGGTAAAATATTATTATGTTTTTGTTTAGATTTTTTATCAACCTATGTTTCAATTGGGTGACGAGTGATCTATTAAGAATTGACCACATGTCATGTGAATACAAAAGAAATATGTTACTCAATATAAAATAAATGTGTAATTTTTTTTCACGATATTTATAACATTTATCGTACATTGAGGTTGATAAATTTGTTTATCTCCAAATAGGATTTGGAATATTTCAATTTAATTATGAATAATTATTATGTATGTCAATACTAAGGAAATGTAGTACTCAATATAGTAGGTGTGTATTTTCTTGTTGTGACATTTATATGACTAAGAGTGGAGGCAACCTTTTTAGTGCTAAGGCGTTATTGGGCAAACTAACTGTTTGACAAAAAGCAGCATTTGGGGTGCGAATCCCACTAGCGTTAGGTGAAATTGCCTCTCAACGGTCTCTAGAATGACAGAAAACATTGGATGGTTAGCCAAAAATGCCAGTTTATAGATCAGTTAGCAACAAAACTTCTCTGAGCCATATCTTTGTAAGGTTTTGGACAATTTGAGCCCAATAAGAGTGCAGTTTGGGGTTTTTGGGTCTTCTACAGCCAGAGACATTATTTTTTCATTATAAGCACTGTAAATCCATTAAATCATAGATTTGAGCACTTAATGAAAGGGACCCAACATTCGAAGCTGGATCACAAGATGTAGCCCAAGAGGGGTGAACTCCTTTATCATTTTGTTGTCTTGTGTTGATGTGTATGGTATATTTGTCTATGTTTTTATGTGGCAATCTGAGTTTAAAATCCATTATTTTATGTACTTTTTCAAATTGATCCATTGCCTAAAAGATATAAAAATTTACTTGCAAATTTTCCATAAACCTTCAAGTTTGTAATACAAATCATCTACTCAGCTTGATGTCTTCGGGTCAAGCAACACCAAGCAATTAGTTGATGGGTGTATTCATAATGTACTCATTGTTCCTCACATATTTTGCAATCTATTATCCATCTAGTATATCTCTCATTAAAGTGATGGTAAAACAATATTTTTTTTTTCAAATGTAGTAATCATTTGTGAACTAGATGATCAACGGGTTATTTTTCCTATTGGAAAGGTTGATCAAAATTTCAGTCTCTTTAAGTTTGTTAGTTTTGATCCAACCTTTATTGCCTCCTTCATTACTTACATTGATTCTTTAAGTAGGTTATGGCATGAGAGATCTAGATAGTTAAACTACAAAATTTCACTACATTTGTGCACCAAAATATTATCCTTTGTCTTCCAAAGGTTTCTTTTACTGATGGAATTTTTCCAACTTGTTCTTTTGGAAAAAACATTAATATCCCTTTCCTAAATGAATACCTTTATTTTCCAGATCATCTCTTGAGTTTGTGCATAGTGATTTGATGTCATTTCCAGCTTGTTCTTTCTCAAAAGCTAAGTATGCACCGACATTTATTTATAATTACTCATGACGCTCTTAGATATACTTCAGTATATACAAGACTGAGGCTTTTGTGACATTTAATACCTTCAAATTTTTTATTGAGAGCCATCCATCTTGCTTCATAAAGAAACTATGCACAGATAATAGGGGGGAATATGTCAACCAAACACTCAAATATTTTTTACATAAAAATAAATTCATCATCAACTTTTTGTTCCCTACACCCCTTAACAAAATGACACTACTAAAAGGAAGAACTAGACACTAAAAGAGATGGCCAATTGCACGATCCAATCCAAGAAAAAAGCATCGTTTTTCGATAGAAGTAGTTAATATTGCCAATTATATTTAGAACTAGATGCATCATAGGGAAGTCCAACATTTGACTCTAGTGGAAGTTCGGACCCATGTTAATCCTTATGTCTCTTCATTCATAGTATTCAATAGTCTTTCATAAGCTTTCATTCTAGATGAAAAGTGCAAAGCAATGGAAAAGAAGAGTCAACGGCTAATATTTGTTAGCTATTGTTGTCTCTCTATATTTTTGAGGTTCAGGGAGTAAACACATAGGACAACATCAAAACCACTTTGGAAGCCAGGATCTAGCCCTGACAGCTTCAGAGAGGGATCTCTTTGTAAAATTCAGCTATGTTTGATGTGAATTTTAGGATAATTATTACTGTACTGATTGTTTTTTATTGGATTGCTTGGTTGATTAAATTGCTATAATTCTAATGGGCTATGGAGTCTAAACATTAACTGGATCTGCATCAAATTTTGAAGGAGTTTCATAGGGCAAGCTAGGTTGCACTAGTTGGATCTTTCAGAATTTTAAATGGATTATGAAATAGAAAAAATGTAAGATTCAGTAGAAACTAAGGAGAAATGAAGAATTCCTTAATTTGACTTCAGTAGAAAACATATAAATTACTAATAGCCAGAATAAGATGTTTTGTATAACATATCATATTCATAACAATTTATATTATGTAATTAAGCTTTTTAGAAATAACAGAGAAAATAGATAATGATTAAACACAAAAACTGAAGAAAAACATCACCATTTCGTACACCACATGAATCCTGTGAAAATTTCCCTGTATTATTGATGCTTCCAGCAACTTTGAAAAATTTCAATCTGCAAAGGAAGTTATATTCAACAATCAACCCCTAATACTTCAAATAGTGAAGTATTTATAAAAATTATTACAAAATAATTACAAAATCATTGTCTGAACCAACGATGTATTGTTATCATTTTCCTAAACAATAAAATTGATCTTTTATAGAATCATAGGCAAGGTGGACAAGTGCATGAAGAGGTGGCTCTGTTTTGGTGGATTCAATTGCTGAATCAGCTTATAACTATTTTGCGCTATCTGTTGTGTTGGTTGATGTGCTGGTTGATATCTTATTGTGTTCGAGTTGCCTTTAATCCAATAAATCACATAGTTCCTCCCACCTTTTTTCATCTGGAATGGTTAACTTAATTACCCTTCGATAAATCTCATCAACCTCAGTATACTTTGCAAATGTTGGCTTTACTATGAAGACATGTTTTACCTCATTCTGGATGAAGAAGTCATTTCCCATTGTCTCTAAGAATGCTCTAGCTGTCATGCTACCTTTTATACCATTGAAATTAATACTGCTTTTGGCCACTTCCTTCATCCTTAAAACATAACTTCTTGAGTAATCAATTTGTCATTGATCACATATATGCTGGGCAATCCTTTCTGAATTGATGCTTCAATCCTGTTGAAAAGCATGTTCAATCCCAGCTCTAGTGTTTCACATTTCTCCTCCAATTGATCAATGAGAATTTTTTTAGTCAAAACCTTCTTGAATTCCAAGATGGTGGTAGTCTTGTCACTAATTCCTAACTCTTCAAGTTCATACTTATTTTTGAATTTAGGAATTTGATGATATTGGAAGCTTCTGTGGGCATGTCTCCCAACCTTTTCCTTACTTGAACAATTGTTTCAGTGGCCTTTTGTATTAGTTCTTTATGTTAAAAAAGGATTTGGATGCATGGCCAAATATCATTCATGGAGTCCAGAATACCCATCCAAATGGTTTCCTTGGCTTGGGCCAAGGTTTGACCAATTTATGTATCCTTCTCCACCTTCTGTAACCTCTCTAGTAGCCTTTCTAACTTCTCTACTTCAACTAGACGAGAAGCTTCAGTTCTGGCTTTCTGTTCTTGTAGAGATTTGAGTTGCCCTTTCAACTTATTAATTTCTTCTGACTGGATTTACATATTTTCCAGTGTCTTTGTCACATGTTCAACACGTGTAGTTTGAGCTGAAGAATTTGTTGTAGTTGTTTTTCCTGTAGTTGGGATTTTAGTGATGGGTATAACATCTCGGGGGACTATGGCTACCCTTTGAATTTGTTCTTTCTCTTTGATCATTTTCTCCATTTCTGCCTCCATATGTCTGATCTGAAGATTCTGCTCTATGATTAGCTTCATCATGTCAGCATTATGTGTCTCATTTTCTACAATATATTTAGTCAAGGGATCCTTTGTGGTTGGCAGTTTCAACTGCTTTCTCAATGTTGCAATGTCCAAATTTTTCTTCTTGATGATATCCTCTACAACATTTATATCTTTAGGATCATATCCTATATTGACTACCAAATCTTCCAAATATTTTATCTTATTGTCCTTTGCTAAAGAAGATACCTTTTCCATTTTTAACTGGGACTGAATATTTGCATATGAAACCTGCATATGTGGCAATGACATGGTAGTATTAGTTAAGGTAGAGGAAATCATGTCACCATCTATTTATGCACCTCCATTTGATAAATGGGATGTATATCTTTAGTGTTGAATTCAAATGTTGTGCTCTTTTAGTATGTTGGTGTCTTAGGATGTGGAATTTGGGCCTCAAGGAAGGCCATTTACATATTTCCTTGTTCTGTATCAAAAACTGATAGTGGTTTGCCATGTGAACTGGAAGTCTGCCTTCCAAAACTGATTGTAGGTGTTGTTCTTAAGAATTTCATTCTTAAGTTTGATCTCTTGGTACCTGTCAAAAACTCTCTTTTCCTTTTATCCTTGGACACCTTGGGAAGGTAGCACTATTTCTTTTTTACCATGTGATATTGAAGGTCCTATAGGAGATGTAACAAACTTGTTACTTGTAGGTGGTGATTCTCCAATTATGATGGAAACTTGATATTCTATCTCCTTTTCTGCATCTGTCCTAGGATTCATCTTAGCTCTTTACCTCTAATTGATTCTAAACTCCTTGGGCACACTACCTGTTTTTGATGTTGAGCCCTCCTCTCTCTATCTTTTACTTGTTTTCTCTTGAGAAGTGGGAGTGTGTAAATTTGAAGTAGAAAACAATTGTTCTTTAGCTTCTTGCAATGTATTCTCTGCCCATTCTGATTGGTTCACATATTTCTCTATCTCAGGCCTTAAGGTATGGATATATAGAGTATTTTTGTTTTCTACTCTCAACTTTGAAATGATACCCCAAGGGTCATAATACCATGTGAAACTCAGGCTGAATTTCATCTCCTTAATAATTTTGTCTGCCTCTTCTTTTGCTGACCTAGTGTTGCATATGAAAGGGCCCACCTATGTCTTTATCTGAAACTGGGACTTCTTCTTTGCCACCACAAATTGAATATCATTTGAACTTAGCATTTTTCTATTATATTCAAGGGAAAAAATCCTCATGGGGAGGTATTTTGGGTTCCTGTACGGTGCTAATCCACGTCCATAAACTCTAATTTCTGTATAATTTTGGTATAAATACCAATCTCCAGTCCTGGCCTGATTTGTCAAATGCAGAATCGTTTTGATGTGTTCATTGGTTCTAGGTTGGGCTAAGATGTTTAGGATATTCATAGTTGGGTGAACAAACTCTTCAATGAACTGTTTATAGGAGAATTATTTCTTCTCTTTCATGACTAATGAAGTCGAAAATATCACAAGCTGATGGTTTCGCTCTTCATCTAGCTTCTACATGGCAAAACTGAACCTGTCTCCTTGATAATATAGAAACATATAAACTAAAATTGAAGTGTAATTAAACACTTGTTCTCTTGGAAATTTAAGAAACTGCTCATGGATGTTATCAACCAGGAATTGACTGAAATTAAGAAAAATAGATGGTTTTCTATCTGTGGAAAAGATGGAAAGGAAGCCTAGAATGGTTTCATCTACCCATTGACCAAAATAATAACCCATAATGTATGAAATTATGGTTATACTGTTTAGCTTGATCAGGGAAGATTGAGGAAGGGTATGGAGCATTCCTCTTTGGAAATTAGGAATTTTTTGGTAAGAAGATCTCAAAAATCTTGGCTTTTCTAGCAAAATCAAGCTTCTAATAGAACTTGATGAGGGCTTCTAAGGAAACTGGGGCATTATTTTCCACAAGGGGAGATAGTATCATCTGATTTATGGATTGGGCAGTGATTGAAAAAAGGATCTCACCAGAAGGGTTCACAATGGTTCTTTGGCTGGAAACATAACAAGCTTGGTATTTCCTGGTGAATTTAGGGGCATGGAAGGTCAGAGGGAAAATATTGTGAAGAAGATTGAACTCCTAGAGTCCAATTTCTTTTATTGTGTCAACATGTTTGTCCTCCAGCCAATATTAAGGCTCCAAAAACTCACAGCCTCATTGTGTCTCACTGATCCTATAATCCCTATCAACTAATGAAATATGATCTAAGTCTATGGATGGAGGGGTTAATGGATTAATAGGTTTCTCCTAGTTCTTGCTATTTGGAGGCAAGTTTAGATCAATGAATGATAACAGTGATAGAAGGAAAATCTTACTGGGATAAATTTGAGGTTATGAGCAGTCACGGGAAAGAAGACAAAACACTAACAATTTTATCTGCTTCAATATTTTTTTGAAATTGGTCGCTTTGTGGAGAAAAACTGGGAATTATGGAGAATATGCCAGTGAAAGGGATAATGAAGACAATTCTAGGATTAAGAAAGGATGGAAATTTCCGTTAGAGGTTGGAACAAGATTGTTGAAGTCGAAAGGTTACCTGGGAAGGAAAATTGAATGCTCAATGGTAATTTTGTTGGGAAGGAATTTAATTGGGAAATGGCTAGGAAACTTGGCTCAAAAGGAGTGGCAGGGGTGTCATGTAGGGACACGGTAAAGCATTGAGGACAAGATGGTTTTCAGAGTGGGTAGAAGGCGGTAAGTGGTATCGGCTAGGGGGGTGTGAAATTAGGAGAAGATGCCACATAAGGATGGGGCTCGATGGAGAATGTTGCCTTTTCGAATCCCCCCCCCCCCCGACGGTAAAGGTAGGATGGAGAATCTTGATGCTTTGACCATGGCCCCCTTTTAACCATAAATGACAAAACATATTTTTTGTCCATGTGCGCCTTTGATTTTTTGCTTTTGAAACTTAGGAGAGTATTTGGGATATAAAACATGTCAAAATAATTTATCCCCATCATGACTTTGTTTTAGATTGTCATTGGGACTTAGGGTAAAGGGAACATAGATAAATTTATAACACTAACTATTTCTACCTACCCTTTAACTAAGCTAACATTTTTTATTTCCTAAAGTGGTGAATTTAGACTAGAAAACCCATAATTATTTTCTTTTATGAAAATAAAAAACTACTTAAATCCTATCACTTATTTCTCTTATTGATTCAGATTAAACAGTTGAATCAATGTCATTTACTACCTAACTACTAATTTACCAAGATTAAACTGTTTGGCAAATCTTTATTCTCTAGTCTAACTTACAAAAATTCAAAACACGTTTAACCGTGATTATACTGCACGATTAAACAAATAACTAGTCATTGTGGAATTTTAAACAAGCTGCACACAACCTTTATTTATCAATCATAAGAGAACTATCTATCAATAGTGGCATTTAGATTTGCAACACTTTCAATATTCTTTTCTTTTTGTTTTTTCTTTCTTTTGATGGGGTTCTATCTTTTATTATTTTTTCAATGTTTTTTGTTTTCCTTTTTTTTTATACCCTCTTTTCATTTTTATTCTATTTTCTTTTTTTGGAAATCATTTGTAGATTGATAATTATTTAAATATGAGATTTCGGAGATAAAATACTCAATCACCTTTTGATACTATAAATTATAGGACCCTAACAGTGGCTTCAGTTGGGGATGGCACTCTCCATGTGAGGTGCCAAGAACATTTGATAAGTAGCCTCGGGTGTTCCACCTCAGCAATATCTAAACTTGATTTATTTTATTATTGAAGTAAGTATGGTAACATATAAATCGAAGCTTAGGGCCTTCTCTGTGGGCTTCAATTTCTATCAATAAGCCAACCAATCAAAATAATAAAAATAATGATATTTACAATGGTTTGATGTAAGAAAACCTCTTTTGCTAAGAGAAATAATGCTTCAACATTTTTCTATTTACAAGTCCACCACAAATTTCTATTTTATTTGGATGTTTGAGAAAAAATGCATTGTGTCCTCTGAAAGCATCAATGATATAAGGTCATGTCCACAAATTGTCAAATTTTCCACGCTTTCCTATGTCCTCTCTTCTGGAATCCCATTTTAAAACTCTGTCACCCAAGGTGAAATCAGTTGCCTTAGTTCTTCTATCAAAAATCTTTTTGATATTCTCCTAGATGACGTGAGCTTCATTGTAGACTTCTTCTCTGGATTACTGCAATTGAATAGTCTGATCAGTCCTCCTCTAGATGTCATTAGGCTCCACCTGCAATTCCTAAACTATCTTCATAATTGGAACTCCTAAAGAAGATGGGAAAAAAGCATCCATCCCATAAAACAAATGTTATGGTGACATGCCAATTGATTTCTTTGTTGTAAGTCTATAAGCCCAAAGTGCATTTATTAACTTTTTATGCCACAAATTTTTGTTCTCTCCTAACAACCTTTTAATAATGTTTACTAGACTCATATTTGAGGATTTAGCCAACCCATTACCCTGTGGGTAATAAGTCGTTGAATGTCCCAAAGTAATATGATACTTATCACATAAGTCTATCATTTTCTTGGACTTAAAAGTTGCAGCGTTGTCTATAATGAGCTTGTTGGGACAACCAAATCTAGATAGGATATTGGTTTCTAGAAATTTCATAATAACAACATTAATAGCCAATCTAGAAGGTGTGGCCTCAATCCATTTAGTGAAGTAATCAGTAGCTGTGAGGATCCATTTATGTTGGGCAGAGGATGGTGGATGGATTTCTCCAATGAAATTTAATCCCCATTGTTGGAAATAACTTTCAACATATATGGGTTTTAAAGGCAGAGGCAATAATTTTATTTTCCCCTCAAATATTTGGCATTTGTGGCAAGAGGTTACCTTCTTATGAACATTAGGGAAAAGGGTAGCCTAGTAGAAACCAAGTCTAAAGATCTTGTTAGCAATTGTTTTCCAGTATAAATGTCCACCGAAATCACCTTCATGGAGTTCCTACATTGTTCTTTCTGCATCATCTTTCAATAGACACTTTATTAAAATACCACCAACATCTTTTCAATATAAACCATTATCTATGATGCAAAATTTCACTGCTTTTAATTTTAGAAATCTAGCCTTTGTCTTAGTTAAACCAGGAGGGGCATTTAAATTGAATAAAACAAAAATGAGGTATGCATACTAGGGTGAGGTCATAAAAGTCTCATCTAATTGTGGAGTCACCTACTCCTCTTGATCATCTAATGCAGCTACAAAGTTGATATCCAATGCATTAAAGTTAGACTCAACCATCAATTTGGCTAACCCTTGTCCTTTGATAAGCTTGGTGGGCTTGATTTCTAGGTCATACTCAATAATGATAGCAATCCATTTGCCTCTTTTACCATTTGGTCCATTTTGGGTTAAAATATCCTTGACCACAACGTTTGGTACATAAGCAATTATGTGACAATGGAGGATATACACCCTGAAATATTTGATTGCTTGTATTAATGCAAAGTGATCTGAAATGATCATAAACTAAAAATGATGTAGAATTGATTAACCATTAATGATTTGAATGTTAGCTCAAAGCACGGAAATCGAGGAAAACTTCTCGAGAAGAACACTTTATGACAGCTGATTAATCATAAAAACGATGTATAACAGAAGTGTAAACAATAAAAACACAGTGATACCAAACAACAAAATTGATGACGAAGTTCGCCCCTGATGGACTACGTCTCCGGGTCTGCTTTCAAGATGGGCGACCATTTTTATTAGGAATGAAAATAAGGTGTTGATTACACAAAGAATTGATCAGTTTGAATGTGCACGCAGACACTTCTGATCACTGTCATCATCTAGCCCTCTGAACCATCTTTCTAACACCTCTTACAGATTTTGATTCTAATTCTAGATGCTCTCGTAACAATGAAAACCAAACTGCCTATGACCTCCAGAATCTACCAATAAAATATCAAAACCACTCTGTCGAGCGGTAAAAAGGGTCTTTTTCACCTCTATTTACCCTACATTAATTGTCAATCCAGGAACGATTTGTTATCTCAAAGAGTGTACTCAGTTTGAGGCAGTCATTCATCAGAGTAATTGTCATTTTTTAGAGTAATGCTAGTAGTATAGTGCTCTAAATACAAGAGTAAATGGATGCTTGGAATAAAATCTACTTACAAAAAGAAACCTAAAACTCAAATCATGCATTCAGAAAGCTACAACAATTTATCAGTCAAGGGTACAGTAATGGTAACTCTTCCCTCTGTAAACTGATGCAATTAAAAAACAATCAAGGAAAAGATCATCAATTTGGGAACTAGACAACATATGGCAATTTTCACTACAGTCTCAGAACGTTCTGCACACCAAAGCGATGATAACTCAAATGACAGGAAATGGAACAACAACTAATTTTGTAAATAGGATTGAACAGCAAAACCTTAACCTACAGAAATGAATGCAATAGTAATTATATCCTACAAGAATTAATTAACAATCTTTACTTTAGAGATGAATTGAATCAACAAATAGGTGATAAGGTGTGCTCTTTTGGTGATACACCTGAAATTCCTCCGTTAATGCATTGATCGTCTCATTCAAGAAGTGCGTACCTCGATCTCTCATCAAGATCTTTAGACATCCAAATCGTGTCATTACATGTTCAAATAGGAACTTCGCGGAAGTCACGCCCATGTAATCCTTCACCAACTATGCTTTTTCCCAACGAGTCAAGTACTTCGTCGCAGTGATAATGTGCCAGCAGCAGGTTTCAATGCAGTATATGCCTTATGCCATTCCTATTTACTACTAGTCGATCCAAGATGGGACTAAGAAATAATTGTCTAAAGTATATTATCAGAAATCCATATGGCTAGTTAGAGTGGTACCTTCTTATTATTAGGTGAAAATAGAAAAGATAGGTAAGCAAACTATCTCCTATACAACTATCTCTCTATGAATAAGGCCTATGTCAACTATCTGTTGTTGCTATTGGGTCTACCTATCCACCCTAGGCCCTATAACCTATACCTATATCTAGCTATGCCTTAGCTCTGTTATATGGAGCTATATGGTAAGTAGTACTATTAGCCTGTTGTCTCTCCATTCTTTGAAAAAGAGAACCTGGTAACAAACAATCTGAAGTTGAGTTGGAAGTGCTCCCGCTGCTCTAAAGAAGAGGAAGGCTAGCATATAAACTATCTATATATTGGCTTTCTCGCGCCTGTCTTTCCTTGGGGCAGAATAGGTCCTATAAAATCTATTGCCCACTTTTCGAAAGGTTGCAACGTCACTTGTGGATTCAAAGTCATTTCATCCCTCTGCAATGGCCTACCTGTTCTTTGACATACATCACATGCCTTGTGATATGCTTTTGAATCCTGATGAAGGGTTGGCTACCACAACCCTGCGCCTAAAATCTTTTGCGCGATTTCTCTCCTTGCGTATGCAAGGATGTTGCTTCGTTCAAACATAGGTACATACCTTTGCGGTATCTCATCAATCCCCATCTTGTATAGATGCCCAACAATGACAGAGAAATCTGTCACGCGCACCATTAATTCCTTCTTTTGCTGGACAGAGTAGTCTTCCGGTGTAGTTCTAGTTGTTAGGAAGTGTATTATATCCTCAAAATTTCCATCCACGACACGCACAACAAAGCACCGCACGTTGGGTAATCCTTCCTCCAAATTAGTGGGTTCCTCCCCTGTCTCAATACACTTAGCGAGCCCAAATACAGTCCAATCATCAAAATAGACCTCCAAGAACTTATGAATAATTTCCTTGAATTCCGCAACAAACACGCGCAAAAACATAGTAAGCGCATTCTCTCAACCCAAATGACATTATAGTGTATTGAAAACAACTCCACTCGGTCGCGAAGGTTGTCTTTCTCCTATCCTTTGGCGCGATTTTTATTTAGTGGTACCCAAAGAACCCATCAATGAAGGAGTATGCTTCTTGGCCACCTAAATTTTCCAACACTTCATCCGTGAATAGAGTTGGGAAAGGATCATGCAAACAAGCGTCATTCAATTTTATGAGATCCATGCA
Source organism: Pinus taeda (assembly GCA_000404065.3). Classification (NCBI taxonomy): domain Eukaryota; kingdom Viridiplantae; phylum Streptophyta; class Pinopsida; order Pinales; family Pinaceae; genus Pinus; species Pinus taeda. The sequence continues at coordinate 48,703 of APFE031019453.1, forward strand.
TATCCTTATCTCATCCTTCTGCTTCTTCTTTTGCACCACCATAGGGCTTACCCAATCGGATTCCTCCATAGGCTCAATGATGCCTACCGCTAACATTTTTTCTAGCTCTAAGCGTATCCTTTCCTTGTATTTCGGATTGAGGAGGTAATGCCTCTACTTAACTAGCTTAGCGTCAGGTTTTCACGTGATCTTCATCACTCCTAGATCTCCGATTATTCCTTTCAAATCCATAAAATTGGTAGGGAATAAGTCCTGATATTCGTAGAGTAATTCAATGACCTTATCCATCGTCGCGTCATCCCAGTAGTCTCCAATCTTCGGAATTTTAGGTTCTGCCTCCATACCAATGTTCACCTGTTTAGCTTTTACAAGCACAATTATATCAAGGTTCTCAATCTGTGGCCCTTGAACCTTGTGGTGGCCATCTGTTTCTAGAATGTTAATATTTTGCGGATCCTCGTCCTCCTCTTCAGTAGTTACATTATAACATTCCAATGCGTGACTCAATTGAGTAGGCCCATTCATGCTAAATCAGGTCTAAATGATCCTGAGGTATCATAAATATGGCTACTTTCACCTCTTGTAGTGCTTCATTAATACTATCAAATCCATCCTCAAATCTTAATGTCATCATGAATCCTTCACACAGGATATCCCATTCACCTGTCCCATGGCGGAGCTCTATTTCTATATACCAATTCATTGGGATAACATCCAGGGTATGATAGAACACGTGCACCCACTCAGGTTGAGGCTTTTCTCCATAAGCCTACGTCCATTTGGCCAGATGTGCGCACAGATCATCCTGCCCCTCGTACTTGTCTATTAGTCGCATCTTAGGCTTCCTGAATCACGCTTGCATCATCCTCCTACAGTCACGCCAATCATTGAAACTTCCCTTGTGCGTACCCCACCATCTTGTGGCCGTAGCGCATAGTACCCAATCCAAGGCTTGGAAGCATTGCTTTCCTAGCACCTCCCTTTCAAATGCATCCAAAAATACATCTACCTCATTTAGTCCATCATAAGTAGGGAAATTTCTTTCCTCTGACGACACACAGCACAGTGACTAGGTCATCATGTTGAAATTCAGCGTAGTTACTTCATGTAACGAATCTTCCAACATTCTATTTCTTCGTTGGAATCTGAAGTGTAGGAAATATTGCACTCCCATGTAATCCATCCATCCGTGGTGGGAATCACCCAGTCTTGGTCTCACGTTGTTATCTTATAGATGTAGTCCAGATCATCATCACTCTCATAATAGAGGGCAAGTTTTGTATAGCGTGATCCCTTAGCAGGATCAAAGGGTATTATTACGTGTAGTGACTTCTTCTGAAAGATCATCTTTGGCTTCTTCAAATTGATTACCCTATTCATATCAGTAGCCTAGTTAATTTTCAGGAGCGCAAGATAGGGATTGTTTTCATCAACAATCTCTATTACTTCAAAGTCTGCCAGTGCGCTCGCTCCCTCAATATCCATGATAAATCCCTACAGCTGCACCATGGGTATGATTTTCTGCTGATTCGCCATCCTCAATTGAATCAGAGACCATTGCAGTGTAGGTCTCCCTTTCACTCCCATGTCTGTTTCGATAGAAAATTTGCATCTGATCCCAAATCTAGAATGACTTGATCCATTTTATATTCTTCGATCTGCGCCGTGAGTCTCATTTCACACCCCATCCTTGTCTTATGCTTTCCAATCTTGTGGACAATGCTCAGTTCACCTGGCACGGTCCCAACACATCTATTGATGAGTTCTTATAACCCTTTCACAACTTTACTATCACGCAGTAATTTCATACAAGTCTCCAGGAAAGTTTTGAGCATAGAGGGGTCCATCTCCGACTCTGATTTATCCTTGCTTCCTGAAGTGGAGGCTTTAGTGAAACTTTTCTTAGCTTCCACGAATTCTTAACGAGCGTGCTCCAAATCAAACTCAGCCTCTTTCATCAAGGCTTTGTGAATCCATGTACTATCTTCTGGTTGTTTCCCCTTGTCATCTCCTGTTGCGATTTAGAGCACTATATTTATGTTCAGATCTTTCTCATGCGGCTCAAACCTCATCATCTGCAGGTTTTGAGTTGGGGGAGGTAGTAGCATTCCTTTCTCACATATCCTAGCTATCAGTGTAGTACAATCTTATGTTTCATGATCAAACAACATGGAATACTTGCATGACTGGCGCGTTGGATTAGTGCAGTCGTAGGCATAGTTTCCTGGCCCTCCGCAATTGTCACAAATCAACTATCCACGACCTCTACTAGGTCCTCCTCCGCCTTGGCCTTGTCCACGCCCCTAAAATCCTATCTGCGCCATCCCTTCATTCTGGTCAAGGGGCCGCGTTTCGGCCTGAACCCTGTAGGTGGGAGTTCTATCCATCATCAATTCATAGCTCCTACAAATATGCTCATCATGTCCTACTAATCTACAAAAGTTGCAGAACAACTATTGTGGTGTTTGCACATACTTTTGTAACATGTGGTAGTTATCTGTGGCATGTTTTCTAGCTACCTGACAGATAGCGCACCATAAAACAGGTGTCATGCTAGGTCCTGCTTGAGCATCCGCCTTAAAGGCATCGATCCTCCTCCTGCAAGGTAATTTTTAAAGACTGGACAGTGGTCTTTGTCATGAACCTGACACTTGCATTTCAAACACCATACCTCTTCACGTACCTCTAGCTAAATCGTCCTATCCTGCTTCAAACTTTGCATCTCAAGGCACAAATTCTTCAGCTGCACGTGGATCTTCTGAACTCCTAGATTAGGATCTTGCATCAGAGTCTCATGTATTCTCATGGCGATCTCCAAGGCCTCTTCCTAAGTTGTTATCTTCTGTTGTGACAACGCACTCCTGAAGTGTGGTAGTAGCGAAGCCACAAACCACTCGCAATGTTGTCCATCTGTCAAATTCATGTTGGCTTCATATATCATACATTTCAGCCTCTGATGTAGTTCCCAAGGTGTCTCACCTAGTAGCATCATGATCTCTTTGAATCCCACAATCCATTGCGCTTCAAATTTATGCCTACTAAATTCCCTATTCAGTGATGCTTTGATGTCCACTACTCTAGCATTCAAGTTGTCGCTGGAGTACTTAATATACCAGGTTAGTGTGCGATATTGTAGAGCACTAATCAGTGTTGCCTTCTTTATATGGTCATATATAACACCTTGAGCTTCCCATACAGCGCTTATTACAAACCAGAATTGGTCCAGGTCCTCATTTCCCAAGCCTTTGAACAAAGGAAACTTCACTATATTCATCATACTGAATCACGGTGGAGGTGGAGGTGGTATGGATGAAGTTGGAGGTGATGGTGGTGAAGATGGAGGTGGTGTGGGTGGAGATGGTATTCGTGGAAATCCTTGTCTTATCAACTGAATATCACTTTAGGGAGAGACCTTCGCTATCCCTTCTCCATCCCTTCGTGGAGGTGAAATCAAAGGGCTATACTCTGGACCTTTATTTCCTTCGTCTCTATAACATTTTCCACTTCATGTAGTCTCGAACATCAAGGTAGCTTCACAACCTGTTTTTCGCACAACAACATCTTAATCCAAGTATTCAAATATTTTACGTACTTACCTTGCATCCTTTGAAAATGCATCGTTCTGCCTCACTATTGCTGACGAAGGTATCGACCACGAATTCAGTCACAAATCCTCCTATGATGCGATCAATCCAATGATCGACAGCACGGGTGATCTTATCCGATGATGCTTCCAACCTTCACACTAGCTCTGGTGTCCACACAATAGGACCGTCAAGTTTCCACCTTCCTTAGCTATTTGCTAACTTCGCGATCCACTCGTATAGCTCAATAGGAAAGGAGGTGAAAAATATTTTGTGTATCTTCATATAAAGGTATTGGTCCAACCATTGTTCTTTTGGCAGTCATGGGTTTCTGTTTTCTTGTGTCGTGAAATCGTGAATCCTTTTGTCCAATTAGCCTTTGATTTCTTTCTTAGTTGGATTCCAGTGATATGACATCACACATCTCTTATGCAGATTCTGATCCCGGCAATGGAACCATTTGTTGGCTTGTGGGAGCCTTACCCAGGTTCAACATTAGTTAGCCAAACAAATCCCTACACTATTGGCCCTTTCGGCATCAACCCATAGAGCGTGGACTAAAGTCTTACTCGAAGCAGTATGGGGGGATGCTATAACCAAGTTTCTGCACCCTTGAGATGGTTGTGATGTCAGTTTATACCGTCTATACTTGCTTGCGCACAGGTTGCTTAGCCCTCCATTCCACCCTTCAGTACCTTCGCAAAAGGATACAATCGGCTTTCGTGTAGCCCTAACCTGGGGTTGATATACTTTCGCGTTGCTAAGGTAGCGAACTGTGATATTTCCCAAACTACACTAAGTATCTTACTTGTCTTATTACAGATCTTAGTTAGTTTAAATAGATTTTCTTACTTGTGTTCACTTAACTGGTACATATACATACATTCGTGCATCATATAAGCATTATAAGTGAAATTCATACCTAATATAATAGATGCATAAACAAGAAATAAAGACGCAGAAATTGTAGAATACTTCTCTTTATTGATAATTCCAGACAATGACAGACTCGACCCACCCTATGCACTCAACTGTAGGGGTTCGTGCACTCAGATGTGGACTTCTAGGCCTCTGCGCACTCAGTTGTAGAGCCTCTACCTACGCTATGACCCAAAACTTAGTTTTCTACTTCAGAGCTATCTCTCATACATGTTCGATCTTAATTTTCTTTTCTCTGACTACTTAGAGCTTAGCTCTATTTATACAATCCCATGGTCTGGGCACCATGGGTAGATATTTTATAGCTGACATTACATTTCCAAAATAAGGGTGGACACCCTATGACTCTTTAACACCTACGCACTTTGCGACCACAAAATGTAGAGTCTTTACATTTGGATTACAAAGTTGGACCAAAATATGGGCTTTTAGCCCCAAAACTTCCCTTGGGGGATCCCGCGCCCAACACACAACATTCCCCCATTCCTTGGCTTTCACCGAGTGTTCAATGTGGACCACCCTCAACCATGCTTCCCACCATTACTGGACACATCAGAGATTGCAGAACAGCTCGTTAGGGACCAAGTTCAGCATAAGTTTCCCCATCTCATGGAGGTACTCAACGTAATGGGGGCCATTGCTTCCTAAGGGGGGAGGAATGTTCCAAGTGGATGTTGGTGGCCACTTGCCTATCTAACTTGGACCCCCACAACTATCTCTTTCAATTATTTAGTTTCTGTAATTGTAGCAGAATTTACTATTTTTGCCAGTTTTTTTGGGTCCAGAACCTCCGGAGCCGTTTTGAGGCCCTAAACAATGTTATTTTGGAAACCAAGGACCAACAATGGATTATAAATTGATATTAGTCACTCAAAAGTTGTATTCCTCAGATAGATATTTCTAACGAGGTATTGTGTGTGTCAAACAAAGATCATATGCCAAATTTATGACCTCGAGAAGTTGATGTACCAATTTACCCAAATGGGGCCAATAGTTTGGTGCTTCATCTCCTAGGGTTAGGTTTTTGGATGTTTAGGGTTTTCCATTGTTTGTCAGCAATAAATAGGCCTTCGAGCCTCATTTTAACATAGTTCAAAGGCATGTAGCCACCACATCTCTTCTCAGAGATAAGCTACCATCGCTTGAGCTAGTTCATTTCCATTTATGTTTATAATAATGTTTCAGTATTTTACTTTAATGAAATGAAGTGCTATTTCCACTGCATCTTTGTATTTATGTTTATTTTTGTACTTTATTGCATTCCTATATAAATCCTAATTAGTGGTATCAGAGTAGTCTTCCCATTCTCTTTTTTTCTTTGTATGCCCCTAATGAGGTCGGGATATAAGGAGTTAGGGCTCGATCTAGTTGAACCTTTACAAGATCAGACTCACAAATCTTGACGGCCTCCCATGGCGGATGAAAAGAAATACGAGGGGGCAGGAGATCCTAGCAAAATCTTGCTTGAAGAAGCCCTCGAGTGAAAAAGGAATGAGATGATGGACAACTTTTCCCATATCCTTCAGTGGCTACCCAGGGGCAACACATCTACTTCCAACAGCTACTCTGGAAGTGCCAGACCATTTAAGGTACAAGTTAATTTCGACATTCCCATATTTGAGGTTCGGATAGATGCAGATGTCATAGATAAATGGTTAAATCTGCTAGAAGGGTATTTTCTTTTCATGATTTTTCCAATCGAGAAATGATTACTTTCGCTCTCCTCAAAGCCACCCCCACGTCAAGGACTGGTGGGAAACCTACTGTGAGCAGAAGGATGAAAGTATAGCCACACCCACTTGGAATTCATTCCAAGATATAATCAGGGAGCAGTACTACCATGTCGGAAGCTATGGGGATGAATACATAAAGTGTACCACGTTGCGGCAGGAAAGGGAACAAGACGTGCCAAAGTTTACCAATATTTTTCATACCCTTCACACAAAGTCGGGTATCAAGGATTCTAAGTAGAATTTTGCACTCAAATACATCAATTGCCTACACAAGTACATCCAGGATGAGATGGAGTTCCTAAACATCTCCTCCCTCAGCACGACATACCAATAGGCTATCAAGATTGAGTAGAATTTTAAACAAAATAAGAGAGACTTTGGATCCACGAATCCAAAGCAAGGGAAAGGCTTCCCCAAAATGTAGAACCAAGGACAAATCCAAGATTTTGTGACCCAAGATAGCCCATTGAATCCCAAGAAAATAACAACACCATGAAGTCAGAAAAGGACACTGGAAAGTGGTGTGAGTTCCATAAGAGCCACACTCATAACACAAGTGAGTCTTGGGCCAAGCAGTTGTTGGTAGCTGAGTTGAAGGCTTCAGAATCATATGCATGTTCTAACCCTGTGTCAAAACCCGGCAAGAGGAATGGTAAAGGGAAGAATATCATTGATGCGGAGCCCAACGCCACTGTCGCTAGCGCTAAGATCCAAAATAATGAGGCCAAAGATCCGGAGGAGGGCGAGCGTCTTTTCCACTCACAAATGTGGGTGAAGGGTTCGCCGCTGCAATTCGTTGTCGACAATGGCAATCAAAAGAATCTCATTTCAGCAAGGGTCATGAAGTGGCTCAGTCTACTAACCATACCACACCCACAACCATACAACATCAGGTGGCTTCACCAAGGATGAGATCTCCGAGTTCGCCAGCAATGTCGCCTTCCCTACAGCATCAAGCCCTTGAGGTATTGTGGGATGTAGCACCTCTTGATGTTTTTGATGTATTATTAGGCCAACCATACTTGTGGAAGCGACATGCTATGTATGAGTCAAGGCCACATGTTGTTATTATTTCTTTGGGTAATTCATTATACAGGATAACAGAGGTAGCCCACCTACTGCCACCTTTTTTTATCTTTGCTAAGAAATGTAGTAAGATCATCTCCCATAATAGGAAATTCATTTTCTTTCTAGTTCACTCTCAAAGTAAGGAGAAGATCGTAGCCCCATCCATGGCCCCTGGGAAGGTTTCCTCCACGCAGCAGAGGTAGGTTGATACGATCATGAAAGAAGAAAAGAACATCTTCTTCTCTCCCACAGAGGTGTTGTTGCACTGTCAGGTCAAGCATTCGTTCGATCTGACTCCGGAGCATGTCTACCCAATGGGCCGATATGTCGTCACTCCATTCTAGAAACTGCTAAGTACGAGCACCGACATGATCAACATCGAGTTCGACACAAGTTTCAAGTGGGCAACAAAGTCTAACTGCATTTGCAAAAAGAACGCCTTACTAGAGCCCATCGAAAGCTCAAACCACTATGATATGGTCCTTACACCATTACCAAGGATGTGGGAAACAATGCTTTGGAGCACAAAATTCCCCTATCCCTTGGCTCACACCGAGTGTTCAATGTGGACTTCCCTCAACAATGCTTCCCACCATTACTGAACACATCAAAGATTGCTGAACAACTCGTCAGGCACCAAGTTGAACAGAAGTTTCCCCATCTCATGGAGGCACTCGACGCAATGGATACCATTGCTTCCTAAGGGGGGAGGAATGATCCAAGTGGATGTTGGTGGCCACCTAACTATCCAATTTGGACCCCCACAATTGTCTCTTTCAGTTTTTCAGTTTCCTTAATTGTAGCAAAATTTACTATTTTTGGCAGTTTTTTCAGGTCAACTTCCGAAGACATTTTGAGGCCCTAAACGATGTTTTTTGGGGAAAATTGGGACCAACATGGGGAATAAACCAATGTTGGTTGCTCAAAAGTTTTATTCCTTGAATAGATCTTTCTAACGAGGTATTGTGTGTGTCAAACAGACATCATATACCAAAGTTACGACCCCAGGAAGTTGATGTACAAATTTATCCAAACAGGGTCCATATTTTGGCGCTTCATTTAGGCCTTCAAGCCTCATTGTAACATAGGTTAGAGGCATGTAGCCACCACATCTCTTCTCAGAGATAAGCTACCATCGCCCAAGCTAGTTTATTTCCATTTTTGTTTGTAAGCATATTTCAGTATTTTACATTAATGAAATGAAGTGTTATCTTCGATGCATCTCTGTATTTATGTTTATTTCTATACTTTATTATGTTCCTTCATAAATTTGAATCATCATCACCATATGTACAATGTGTACACCGCACCACATGTATACAACACTGCATATACAATATGTACACAACACAATCTATACATAGCATTGCATATACGACATGTACATAACACCATTTGTACCCAAAACCACATATGCAAATTGCACACAACACTATTTGTACATAGGTGGCCTAAGCAACATCCACCCAACACCATTTATGTAACATGAACACAACACCATATGTACTCAACACTAGTACTACATATCCTCAGAACACACTACCCTTACCAAGCAACCTTGCTTCTAGTGTCTTATCCATGCTTGTCCGAGCATGCCGCAGGTCACACTACTTTCACTCCGTTGATGTAACCATCAACGTAGCATGTCCATAACATAATCATAGACATATTTTAATCACATAATATCAAATGATATCCACATGATACTAACCTCATAGATATTTCTGGGCTACCCTTCCGGTTTGATTCCTCATGAGATAAGGAACCTCTTCATGTCATTCACCTGCATAAGAAATCATTCCTCACAAACATAATCCTTGACAACCCCATCAGCCAATGACATACATACATACATATATACATATAAACATTAGCATAAAACATTGATGATCCCTGACGACCCTATCAGACAACGACATACATACAAACATGCATACATATATAGACATAAGCATAATCATCATCACAACATAATTAATAGTTATCGTAAGGTCAAGGTTAAGAGAACTCCCTTTATCTTTGCATAGCTTGCACAATATTGATAACAATATTTCCCATCCTAGCAAAGGCATCTAATTCTTCAAATCCATTCACTTTACCTTTCACGTTGCCTTTGTCATGATTTTCCCACCACCAACCATTTATCCCAATGGACCCAACCAATCCAACCAATTGTCATAATCTTGCCTCCAGTTTCCCTTTACATGCACCAACTGTCATTCAGGTCTTACATTACCTGTTGAGTTTCATTCAGTGCTCCTCAAGCTCCATTAACTTCCTTTTTTTGCCACCAATTCCCAAGACCCTCAAAACATAAAATGTGAGAACAAAAACAAACAAGAATAAAACCAGTAGAAATACGATACCACAAACAAAGTGGCATGGCCATGCACCAGACAAAGAAAAACTGAAAATCAAGCACAAACAAATCAAAAAGCACAAAACTATAAAAAAACATCACAACTCAATACCCATGGGTTCTCAATGCTTCAAAGGGAAATCTCATCCCGAGCCTTCTTCAATATTTTAGGGTAGTCTCTTTTCCATTCAATCCCCTAGATCATACTGCTATAAACACACAATTGTCAATGTATAATTAAACATAACAATATACTAGTTACCTTACCTTATTGTATCAAGCAAGCTTCCTTTTAATTGAACACATACATATATCATCTCTCAAGGGACTCTAGTTCCTTGATGAATCTAGCCATAACTAGACACTAGTTGTTATACCTATCAAATACATGTTCATTAATATACACATAATGTTAGACAAGATTAGGGTTAAGAAAACTTCCTGTATTCATGAAAAGCACTCATTCATTTTGGAATTTTGATTTCTAAACATAGCCAAAGGAATTCTCACCCAATTCCTTTCTCTTAACATTTTCCTTGTTGTAATTGAGTCTTATTTTCTATTATCACATCACCCAACTATTAGTTATATAAATAAATCAATTGTTACCTTGTCATGCGAATAGGAGGTATGTTTCCCTACAATTGTTCACACATGTCAATCACATGTTCCAAATATCGAGACATCATATCTATTAACCTGAAATCAACCTTTACCAAGACTAACATCCATTTCATATTCTCAATCAACTCATTGTCATCAATCATAATGCTACAACTATCACCCACTTGCATTCAAGTGCATATCAACTATCTCAGCACATATGACATTAGTACAATTGTCTTAAAACAAGATCATTCCTTCATACAATCTTATAGACACATGCTCATATCATGCACTCAATCAAACATTCAAACAACCTGTAAACATACCATGTTAGATAAACCAAATGGACACAATAATCAAACTCATACCTTAATGCATATCACATCTACACAGTTTAGTCCTAATTAGTACGACACAATATCACAAGCATATCAACTCATACCTTAATATCATAACCCTAACCATGTGCACAGACTAATCCAAATTAAGATGATACATATAACATCAAGATTTCAAATACAATGACCATAGTCAGCATGCATATGGCCAAAATGCATATACAACAACTTAACTACCATGCATGACTATCCAATGCATGTGCATATGAACACACTAAACAACTAACATCTATCGTGTATGTAATCACAACAAATATAAAATGACAAACATCTATATAATCACAATGCAAATAATAACCATTGGCCAACATACTTGCATTTCCAATATACAAACCTATATGAAGATCTACTCTTACCATGAAGTCTAGTGTTACAATCTCGCTCTAATGATCTGCATCTCCTACTCCATCTCATTCAATCATATCAGCCTCATAACATACCAACAACATCATGATGACACAACCAATAACACTGACTATCACAATGCATGCATAACAATCACATATAAAACTAACATGCATCCATGAAAAACATATTCTGCCCATTCAGTCCAAATGTTGAACCCAAGAGCTCTGACAGCACTTTGTTGTATCATATCTCACCCAAAGAGAATGGAAACATGCTCTAATACCACCCAGTAACACCACCCTCCCACACTTATCCAAGCGTACCCTTCCACCAAGCTAAATATGTGATGATGAGTTACCATGATATGACTCAACCTCCTTGGTATAGTTAAGGAAGTGGAATTGATGGACCTAAACTAAACAGACCTTCCTCAAGAGCTATAGGACCCCCAAGAGATAACCAACCACTCTAGCTGCCCAGCTCCTGAGTTAACTTGCTTTTCCACTAACCTGGGCTCTCAGTCACTCTCATGAAAAGGAAAGAAAGAGACTGTAACCCTCTAGTCGCTCCCATAAGCTTTCCTCCTAGTGACTGTGGACTAATTTACTCAGTTTTGTGCTAGGGACCCTACAATCTTAGCCACTTTGTTAGAGCTACAACCCATGCCTCTTCCTAGAACTTAATGAAACTATTAGAAATTATAAATAACAAAGAGACAAGGCCTCTAACGCAAAACTTGAATAAGGACTTAACCTAACCCATCCCAACCATGACAGTCATTTCATCAAGCACATCATGAACATGTAATCTATAGGTTATGAATGCATAATTAAACATAGGGGTCTGATACTTATCTGAGAATCATTAAGAAGGTATGATGCCCTCTCACAATAGTTGCAATATCATCTATTAGGGCATGCACTAATTAGCAGTTAATTTACTAACCAAAACATGACGAGAGACATAACTCATTTTTTCATAAAATGACGCTTATAACTAGCATATAACTAGAATAATAACAATAATGGAACAACTATCAAAAGCACATAATAACAAGTATAAATACTCATGAAAGCATAAGAGGGAAAGAGCTCTTATTAAAATATGGAAATCCAACCAAGTCAAAGACTTCCACGTACCATCTGACCATAGATTGGACTAAACCAAATCTCTCTTTCAGCCAATCACCCCCACGCCATATTCCAAGCATGAATGTGGGTTCTCCTGGAATAAACCAAGCAAAACCAAACTAGGGCTTCTAGAGGCTAAATCACCTCAGCCCCTAATCAGTGATTCCACCTCATGGTTGGGCATCACAAACAGTCACTAGGTTGGTCTCTACCCAAGTTGTCTAGGGATCTAGAGCATTTGTTCCAACCTGGCTCTAGGACTAGTAACGCAACCCACCAAGGGCTTTAGAGCATTTGTCCAACCAAGGATTCTAGGACTAGTAACTCAACTGAAGTTATTCTAGGGATTCCAGAGCATTTGTCCAACCAAGGTTCCAGGAGCTAATAACTCAACCCACAACCATAAGGAAAATGAGCACCAATAAAAAAAGAAGGGAAAACCCACAACATCATGGCTATCTAGGAAATGGCAAGGCTATGAAAAACCATTGTCAATCCAATAAATATTCCATGCTAATTGCATATCATAACCAAATAACCACATGCATACACCATGCATGCCAAAACTAGCAAGTAAAACATACATGCAACTTGGTACCTACAAAGAAAACCCATTGTATTTGTTGATCCCGCTCTCCCCTTGCACTTCCTACTCTTCATTTTCCTTATTTCTCCAAACCCAAGGTATGCCACAATGCTCCAAGAGTGCTCCAAAAAACTTTAAGTGTACAAGAGTGTGAGAGAATATAAGAGAGCTCCAAGCAAAAATTGGCAAAAGCCTAATTGACCAGAAATTTTGTGAACTGATCCTCATAAGCCTTTTTATCATTAAGGCCTCTATTTTCTTCATTTGCCTTCATGCAATTATGTGAGCTTTCACCTTCCTTTTCTCCTATTTTCCTTCATTTTCATAAATAAAATGTCAATTAATGACACATGTGCAATGTGAAGAGTCATAAAGAATTCCATAGGTTGTGGAATTTAAAGATTCATGAGGAAGATTGAAGGTCATTAGAATTTTTTATAAATAAGTCCTTATAACTCAAGCAAAGGGCTTATACTTTTATAGATTGGGCCTTCGATTCTCTAGTGGGGCATAAGGGAGAATATCATTCTTTTGGAAAAGCAAGTTGTAGCTTCATGTTCTACTAATATAGCTAGTGTTTCATCAATGTAATAATGTACTTGGATATTTCATTAATTATCAGAAGCTCTTGGAGCCACACTCTTTCATGCATGTATCGTAATTATTGTAAGAATCTTCTTTATATGTTTGTGGTATATTTTGTGTTACACATAATAAAGATAATGAACTATTTTTTTCCTTTAGATATGAATCTTTTTGAATGGGTGTTGTTATGGGTTTATATGATCATTGTTATCTTGTGAACTAATTTGCAGGTTAATCAATGATTCCTCTCAATTTCTCTCATGTGTATCTTTTAGGACAGTACTAATACTTTTCTATTAGAGGCGTGTCTTGTAACTCTTACGTGGAAGATAATTTTACATCTTACACTTGGTGTCACACAAAGCTTACATACTTGCTACCCCAAAGTTATGTGTATGATCTCTTGTGTATGTTTTGCAGCCAAGGCATTCCTTTAAAATATGATCTAAATGGAAAATGACATCCACCCATGGAATTTACCCATGGTATTGTAAGTGGCATCCACCCACGGTATTTATCCACCCATGGAATTTACCCATCGTATTGTGATTGGCATCCACCCATGGTATTCATTAACCCATGATATTTTCCCATGGTATTGTAAGTGCCATCCTCCCTTGGTATTCATCCTCCCATGATATTTATCCACTCATGGAATTTACCCGTGGCATTGTAAGTGACATCCACCCATGGTATTTACCGACCCATGGAATTTACCTATTGTATTGTAATAAAAAAATTATATAAGTAACAAGTCACATTTTGTAAAATGACAGATTGTCCACCCCAATGTTTCCTTTACAGTTATTATCTGTTTTAATAAAAAAAGTTTCTTTGTGGTTTTATTATTATGTGTTCTCCTATTTTCTTTTGGAATTTCAATTTTTTAGATCTTGGGAGCCTCCCCCAAGATCAAGATCAGTGGTATCAGATTCAGGTTATGACTCCATGAGATTGAGCGTTTGATGTATTTCAGTTTCAAAGTTTTGTGCCAATCTTCAACAAACTTCATACATGTGCTATGACCTCCACATAACACTTTCTTGGGCAAAGCGGGAAGATTTTTTTTTTCATTTTTTTGTGGAAATTTTTTGGGCGGGGAGTTTGGAGATCAGATCTGAAATTTTTGGTACAAAATTTACATAAACAAAAAATAACAGATATGGATTCCTTGCGAAAAAATACCCAAATTCAAAAAAATAAAATAAAATAGCCTAATAGGAGTGCGGATGAGTGAGATATCGTTGATTTAAAATCAGTTGTGTTGTGAAAACATTTCTGACAACTATTCATAGACGATGACTCCCTTATCATTTTTTGCAGTTTTTGTGAAGAATTTCATAAACACGATTGCATATCTAAGATCATCTTGAAAAAGCGCCCAATTTCAAAAAGAAAAATTGGTCGAATCAAAGTTTGGACGAGGGAGATATCGCTGATTTAAAATAAGCTATTTTTTCTAAACTTTTGTGACGGCGGGACAATTGCAGCACGAATCTAAGTTTCCAAAGTGTTTAGATAGGGATTGAAATTTCATGGTAAGATGCAGAATGGTCATTATGTTTCCAAAAAAATGTTATAATAAATATTCTGAGTTATATTGACCAATTTATGCCCATTTTCAATTAGTTTTTATATCTAGAGAAGCATTTGGAGCAGGTTCTATTTGGAGACACGCCTTCCCACCCCACTTTAGTAGGAACCTACTTCACATTCATCAGTTTCAGCATATTATCATCCATCTTGGGTTCTTTGGAGATGTGCCCTCCCACCCTAGGCTATGTAGGCACATGTTACTTCATCAACAATCATCATCACAGTTATGAGTCAACCACACAAAACCCTTGTCATCGAAGTCTGTTTGTTAGGTCACACACTGTTAGTATTATAGTTGGTCACAAGCATTACAAGGTACACAAAATCCTTGCCATTGAAGTCCATTTGTTAGGCTGCATATTTTTATTATCACAGTTGGTCACAAGCATTACAAGGTATCTCTATCCTCAGATCTTTGTTTTTCATGTTTATGGGTCATTCATAAACCCACACTTCATTGAAGTCCATTTTCTAGGTCACACATGGTCAGTATCACAATTGGTCACAAGAATTACATGGTATCTCTATCCTCGGATCTTTGTTCATCACAGTTATGGGTTAACTACACAAAACCCTTCTCTTTAGTGGCACTTCATATTCAACACATGCTTCTCAGGAGGGAACTTCAAACAATAGGGACCATTTCTTATTAAGGAGGGAGGAATGATCTGAATGGAAAATGGCATCCACCCATGGAATTTACCCACGGTATTGTAATTGGAATCCACCCATGGTATTGTAAGTGGTATTCACCCATGGTATTTTCCCATGGTATTGTAAGTGGCATCCACCCTTGGTATTCATCCTCCCATGATATTTATCAACTCATGGAATTTACCCATGGTATTGTAAGTGACATCCACCGATGGTATTTATTCACCCATGGTATTTACCCACCCATGGAATTTACCTGTGGTATTGTAACCAAAAAGGGCTATAAGTAACAAGACACATTTTGTAAAATGATAGATTGTCCACCATAGTGTAGCCTTTACAGTGATTATATGTTTTAATAAAAAAAAGTTTATTTGTGGTTTTGTTATTGTGTGTTCTCCTCTTTAAATATTCTGGCATCTAAAGTTTTTAGACCTTGGGGGCCTACCCCCAATATCCAGATCAAAATCACTTGCAACGGTGGCTAGACCTTATATCCATATGGGGCTCCTACCAAAAGGTGTGAGGTCTAATTTGGACTTCACATTGGGGAGACACCATGTATGTTGGCGACATCTAGCACCATCGGCATGCCACTTACTTCTTTCCTAGTTAAGATATGTGTAATGTTCCAATTAAAAAGGAGATGGTAGGTAGTACTTTAGAAATTTTTTGGGTTCTCCCACAAGTTCACCACAAGGGTGGAAGGGAGGGAGGGGTTACTCTCATTCTTCATCAAAATACTCATAATCCCAACATACAAAAATTTGAAGTAAAAGATAAGTAAATTAACTCCACTTATGATGGTTAGTAAAGAAAAATGAAAGCCTATCTGAACTATAAAAAATTGTAGGAGTGTAGGTAGGTTACTAAAGGCTACCACACACTGGGGAAAAGGAAATTACAATGATAATTTTGGTTCTCTATGTGTCTCACGGGATATGTTTTGCATAGTTGCGAGACTTGCATGATTTTTTCTACAAAAAGTAGCGAGACCAGTCAGAAAAAATAAAAATGGATGTTTTTTAGGCTACGAATAGGTCCAATGGAGACTTGCAAAGGTTCAAAAAAGAAAAAAAATGTGGTGGAAACCAAATGTAAACCCAGTGGGGAAATGCTTGCAGAACAATCAGTTAGATCAAAAAAGGAAAGAAAGAGGATTCACCATTTTTTATTTTGTGTTTCGTAGCATAGGAGTCCCAATTCCACCTTCCTTGTAGTTGGTTGCTCCCTACAAGGAGAGATACAAACAAATGAGTGGTGTTAGTGATTAAACATGTACTAACAAAGAATTGAATTAATTGGAAACAATGTGTTAACAAAACTAAACTAGAACAACATGAAACAAGTTTATGAAGCAAAAAAAATCAATAAAGGAGTAGGAAAAGGGTCCTCTTTATTGATCATTTTTTTTTCTCTGTAAAGACTAGTTCTATTAAAGGGAAATAAAAATAATACTACAAGGAGGTCGAAACCTCAAATGAGAGCATCTACTTGCCTTCAGCTCATCAAAACTATCCCAAGATTGGGAGGACCAGTTACAATGCAGAAAACCATACATAGGAACCTGAATATAGCGATAAAACTAGAATGAGGATATGGGGTAACCCCCTATGAAGTTGTCGAGACCAACAACAAAAGACAGAGAAGCTATCCAAATCATAAGTAGAACCCTATACTATCACACCACAAAGAATAAGAACCAGACTGCCAAGCCACAAAGACAAAACCAAAATCATAGAACCAAAACCATCTGAACTTCACAAAGTGAGCCAAAATAAGATTCCGGGAGGACACACAGGGGTCCAGGTGGCATCACATGACCACATCCTGGTCTGGTTTCTCCTCCACTACAGGGTATGCATTGCCATACTAGATTTCACCAACCTTTTCCTCGTCACCAGCTCCGCTGCCACCTAGAGGATCCGACGAAAGACGGTTGCCGCTAGAACTACCTGCAGTGGCAATCGAGACAAAGGCCCCATGGGATTTTCCACCTGGTCGCTGAGTTTCATCAAGAGCATCACCCTCGACATGCAGATCACCATGCTTGTTTACGTTACCTTCATTTGCCATATTCTGCTCGCTACCATGGTTGCCTGCAAATTGTGTGGCCGCCCTGAGAATGCTCAGCCGAGGTGTGCTCTGTAACTTGAGGCTGAGCCTCTTCCTCAGAGAAAATGATGGTGATGTTGGCCATGATAATAGGCTTGTTGAGGCTACTTTGAAACTTAAAATGAGTTGTCTGGAAAGCATTATGCGGGAAAGGTTTGCAGGAAGGGCTAGGCGGAGGCAAATTTGCTTGAGATGAAGGCGGAGATGCAGGGGGCAGAGGCTGATCAACTGAATGATCTATCTAAGAACGCCCACGACCACCATGGCTCCCTCCATGATGGCTTCGCATGTGATGATGGACCATGGTCAGGCTGCAAAGGGAAAACTTAGCAGAGAAGGTATCTGAGGATGGGAGACGAGATAGCTCGAGGGGATACCGAGCAAGATTCAGAGAGCAGGGCTGAGCTTGAGAAAAGGAAATCTTAATTCCAGCATCAAGAGCCACCCGAAGCCAAACGCTGATGGCTGTATCCATTCTGCTGCAGAGATTTTTTGTATGTAGCAGGCAATAGCAAGAGGGCGAGGAGCAAACAATGGAAAGGACGGCCGAATGCGCCATGAATAAAACTGCAGGAATCTTGTCTCGACCGGAGTGAGCAATTAAGTCGAATTGTAGGCGGACCTGCTGTCGCCTTATGTGAGCCAGCCTGAGCCAAGATTGAGCTTGGATAATTGTGCTATCCAGCAGCGAGCAAGGCCTAGCGCCGGTGTCATTAAATAACTCCATTAATGAACATTTAATTCACTCGCATCCGGGTCCTCTTTATTGATCATTGGTAGTGAAAGAGTTACAAATTAGTATCAAAGACACTTGAAGATAGTGTAATGGTTCTCAATAACTCTCAATAAGGATTTCCCCTTCTCAATCTCTTTTGCAAGCTCTTTCTCTCTCAATGAAGGAAATAAAACTCTCTTAAATGTTGTAATTCTCTTAACAATGGTATGCTTGATTGCTTTGGAGAAAATTTGGTAGCATAACAATGCACAACCTCTTCCTTTTTTTTATTCCATGCTCTTTCATTTATAAAAAAATTGAACACTCCTTCCCTCCTTTGGATCATCAATAAGGTTGTTTGCCTCATAATTCAGATGGGAGCTACCATCCTCTTTCCATTAAGGCTTCTTGGGGCTCAAGGCTCAACTGATCAGTCCATCATGTCACAAGCTTGAGTGTTTTTCCAATAAGGCCACATCCTGAGGTGGTTACTATGGTTCTAGCGACCCTTGTGACTATAGAAGAAACAATTGCAAGGTAGTGAATTATTGTCCTTGGAGCAGCCACAAGGGTTTATTTTTTAAGTCAACCTTACGAGAACCTTTTGATTTTTGTCTTTCATAAAATTTATAACTCAATATGTACCCTCTGTACATACTTCTCAAAAACTCAGAGTGTATTCTATTGTGTAAAAATGAGTGTAGAATTTTTTCATAATAACAGGGGGTTAATGGATTCTAGGTTAAGGATTAGTGGCTTAAGGTTTAATGGGTCAAGGGGTTAATGGGTTATGACTTATGAGTGTAGGGTTTAAGGGATTATGGCTTATGGATTAAGGGGATGGGGGATTTAGTGGTTATGGGTTAAGGGCTTATAGGTTGTGATAATGGGGTCCCTAATCCCCTTATCACCACTATTGGGGGTTCCCCTATCAATTACTCTCACTATCTTTTCTCTAGGTCCCCTAGTTCCTATGTAATTAGGTCTTAAGCCCCTTTTCATTATCTAATGCTAGGATTGTATATTTTAGTAAACCATGCTTGGACCTTCCACTTCTACCCATCCATTCTACCCTTTTGTCCCCTTGCCTCCTTCAATACACCACAAGATACCCCTCCTACCTTTTTGGCCACACCATTCCACTTCTCTTAATGTTATGAACTGCCAAATTTGGTCCCAATGCCCCTACAACTACACCCTTGGGTCCCCTTGGCTAAGGTCTTAAATGCATCAAGGCTCATAGGTTGTGATAAGGGAGCCCCTAATCCCCTTATCACAACTATTGTGGGTTCCTCTATCAACTGCAATTGCATGATACATAAGAGAAATTGAGAGAAAAAGACAAGGAACTTCGAAAATTCAAAGTAGTTGTTGATGAATTAATGGAAGGGAAAGCTACAATGGAGGTGGGGAAATAAAATGGTGTAGTTGATCCACAACCAACCAAAACTGTAAGAATTACATGTGTAGACTATTTAATTTTTTATGTATGTTTGATCTATGTTTAACAATAAGGTTAAGTTTGACCTATATTTTCTCCTCTTGATGTATCTTCTAGCCACACATATGTTGAGAGTATTAGTGTAATTTTGTTTAGAAGTAAACCCTTCTTAAAGAACATGGCAATATTCTCATGAAATGCAAAAGGGAGACCCAATTGTAAGATTACCTTGATTAGATTTGTACTGAAGGCACAAAAAAGAGGGTCAAAAGGGGATGAACCTAGATATGATAGGTTGAAGGTTGCACCATTCATGTAGTTGAGGACTTCTTGTGTCAGTTTCAAATAGACTTGGAGTAGACTAAGGGAATGTGAATGTTATTTTGAGAATGTTGTGGACATAACCTTTGAAAACAATTGTACTTATATGGGACTGCTACCCATAAATTTAGTAAGAGAAGGGCCCATTGTTAAATGATGATGACAACTGAAGAGATAACCTTATATCCTCCTTTTTCTTTTGAGTGGACATGAATAAATATTTGGGCGATGTAATGAGATGAACCTTACTTGATTCCTATAAACTTAGATGCATTTGTGGGTGTTAGAAAACTATATTACTACCCTTTCAAAGCAAATATGTGGATAATATGTGAGGTAAATATATAAATGAAAAAAATAAAATCACAAAAAATAATCCTAAAATCACATAATTAATCATTACATAAACAACCCAAAAATATGCTCAACCACACCAAAGAATCAATTCAAATCACGCAAAAATATGCTCAACCACACCAAAGAATCAATTCAAATCACGCAAGAGACAACCATTAAATAATAGAGAATCTAATAGAATGGCATTTTTCTACCAACGAAGTCCATTAAATAATAGAGAATCTAATAGAATGGCATTTTTTCTACCAACGAAGTGAGTGCTATAGCTAGTTTTGTATTACTGTTAGTTTTGAATATGGTAAGAGAAACCAAAGCTTTATTTCAACCTTCAAACTTTCTATGAACTTTCCATATATAAAAATAAAATGAGTTTGCATATTTGGCTTTGGAAAAGCGATTTTCAATGGAATATTGTTTTCAATATCCTCCTCTAGTTTGTTGGCTATTCACGGAAATAGTTCGATTCTTCATTTGACTAGTAAAAAACAATTGTATCGGTCTATAGTATTGAATTCTTCTTCTCTTGAAATGAAAACATATTTCAAATAATATTAGGTAGTTTGAATACTTGGTACTTTCAATGGAACACTGATTCAAGCTGTGCTTAAAATTTAGCACTAGTTTATTGGAAGTCTATAGTTTATTGGAAGTCTATCACGATGGAGTAGGGGAAGTAAGTGTTTTATATTTTTTTAAGTGTATAGATATTGGGTGGTTGCTATATTTATTAGAAAATTTATTTGCCATATTCATAGGAAAATTTAGGTAGATTAATTGGAAGGAATCACTTATTGGCCAAATTAGCAAGGCCTAACCCAAAGGCATCGAGGAGATTTGACCCTGACCCTGTGACCACTTGATTGGCGATGTAATTAGCAATAAAATCTTGACCAAGTGATCTAACATTAAATATTTTATATTAAAATATACTAATTAATTTTTAATATAAAAATAAAAATAGCTTATTAAAATCCGGTCAACTAGTAAAGGCCTAACCCCAGGGCATCGAGAATATGACTCCATTGACCTCCTGTTTGGGCGAAGATACTTAACGAAAACTCGTACCAATTGATCTTAACGTTTAAAATATTATACATTACTAATAATTAATTTAATATAAAAATTAAAATAACTTATAAAATTTAAAATAATTGATGAACATGTGTATCATTAAGATATTTGATTGTTAAAAACCCAGAAATAAATTAAGCAAAGTCGTTCGATAGAAATTACATAAAAGAAATTTTTGGTCCACGCGTTTCCAACCAACAACTGTGGTTCATCATCAAGACCACATGAAGAGGCAAACCATGGCAAAATGATGAACGAAACTTGTTAGAGGCAGACCATGACAAAATGATAAACCAAACTTGTTGGTTCGAAACGCGTCTGCCAAAAATTTCTCTTATATAATTTCTTGGAAAAACTTTATTTAATTCATTATAGATCACAGAAACCTTAAAATAAATAAATTAATTAAATTAAAATAATTTTACTTTATAATTTAATATATAAATTATAAATAATATAATAATAAATTAAATTAAAACCAATCAAAAAATATAAAAATACAAATAATATAATTAAATAATTAAATTAAAACAAATCAATAATCTGATTGATTCTACCGACTAATTTCAATAATCTCATTGATTCTATAAAAATACTTGGTAAGATCCCCTTTCTAGATGTTCTAATCAGCAGAAAAGAGGATGGTACTTTGGGACACTGGGTCTATAGAAAGAAAACTCATACTGATAGCTATCTTCATGCTGACTCTTACCATCATCCTTCCCAAAAATCTGGCGTCTTAAACACTCTAGCTGTTAGGGCTTTCAGGATTTCTGACCCGGATCACCTAAAGGAAGAGATTGAGCACTTAACCTCTGTCTTCAAAAACCTTGGATACAAGGAGTGGAGTATTAAGAAAGCTATAAGAAGAGCTTAGGAAAAGGTCCTCTCTAAGCGTCCTCCTGAAGACAAGAAAGAAAATTATGAGAAGGTTTACCTTCCATTCATCCAAGGGATTACATATAAGATTGCAAAAATTTTAAGGAAGAATAACATAAACACTCAATTTACAACATGTGGAACTATAAGGCAAATGATGAGGTCGGTTAAGGATAACATTGATTGTCAACAACTCAAGGGTGTGTACAAGATTGATTTCTCTTTTGGCAAGAGTTATATTGGGGAAACAGGTCAGTCTCTGAAGATAAGACTAAAAGAGCACGCGGCTGATATAAAGAATGAGAGATTCCGTACATCAGCCCTTGCAGAACACTCGTCCAATACCAAACATCATGTGTGTTTGGAAGAGGTTAAATAATTGCAAGAGAGGATAGTTATCATAAAAGAAAAATCAAAGAGGCCATCGAAATTATGAAATTTCCTCAGAACCTCAATAGAGACAATGAGAGAGACAATGAGAGTGAAATTAGCGGAAATTGGCTTCCCTTGATCAGACAAATAAACCCCTCCGGGCCTTTGGAAGCATAGTATCAGGGGTTT
>APFE031019453.1:72423-90541 GCA_000404065.3 Pinus taeda
ATAAATGTCGGTTTCTTTATAAGAATTAGGGATCTAAGTTTATTTATACCCAGGTCGGAAGGCTCTTCTCTCAATAAGCTTTCATTCATATTCTTTCTGATTTAGTCTTGATGATGGACCCCCTTTGGGGTTGGAAACGTTGACAGAATGAGCACGAAACTGTGGATAATCCGGATCATGCCACTGCAAAAAAATAAAATATTGGGATCTATCGACTAATTTTTAATAATCTTCAATTGATTTCCTTAAATAAATATATATATATATAATATAATGTTTGTATTTTAAATTAAATGGTTTTAATACTCGACCGTTACTTTTAATTTTGCAATCTTTCACCAATAACTATTAATGGTTACATATGGGACAAAATTAATATTAATGCGGTTGTCATAAAAAAAAACATAAAAATTAATACCGTTTCTCTTTAAAACATTGTCTAAAATTTTGTTAAGTATATATGAATTAATTATTATTTATTATTTCATATTGTTAACGTTGATGTCTTAAACAAAATTATCATTGGCTCCGTTTGAAATCGTACCAAAGATACCATAAGCGAAAATATTATTTCGCCCATCGTTTTAATGTTGATGTCATGGATAAAATTATCTCTGGTTTTCTTTAAAATATTGCGTACGATATTATGAATGATATTGTTGTTTATTTCCAATTTGTTTGTTTCTAGGTTAATGATATAATATTTTTAAAATATTTAAATATTAAGCTTAATTAAAAAGTTAAATATTTAATAATTGTTTATTTAGGGTAATTTAATTGGTAATGGTTGTAAAAATAAATTTTATTGAATTAAAAGTCGGGTGCAAGTGAAAACTTAAACATTATAAAATATAATCTTGCCAAACTATATATTATTATATATATAACAAAGTTTTTTATAATTATAAAAATAACTTATATATAATAAATATTAAAAAATTTGAATAATTAGTATTTATATAAAATATTACCAAGTTCAAATGAAATTTAAAAAGATAAAATATATGTATTTTTATAAATTCTAATTATAAAATAACTATAAAATGAGTTTCTTATTTCACACAAAAAAAAATCTTATACACCAATTTAATATTAATTAATACCAAATATCCTTATTCCAGAAAAAAACATATACTATTTTTAACGCTTATCATCGACTCTAAATAATTACATTCTAATTAAAGTTTGAACTCCCAAACAAAGTTAAATTTCAACCTTATTCAACCGTGTATAAAGCTTATTCAACCTAGTACATAAATGGACTTTTTTATGCTTCCATGATGGTTGGGATGCTTTCAACCTCAACAAAACTGAAATTTTTCCATTATCTCGCTCGGTTTATAAATAAAAGTTAAGTATATATTTTTTATTTTATATCTTAAATTTAAAGGGTTAGATGTTGGAATTACTCATAAAATGTAGAATTATAAGTTGTTTTCTTAAATCAATTATGGGATTTGAAATTTATGTTAAAGTTTCAATGCAAAATAACAATGAAACTTGTAATTTACTTAGCAAATTTATTTTCTTATTTTCTTTCTATGTAATTTTATTTTTTAGTTATTACCAATATTATTAAAGAATTTTATTTTATTTTTATTTTTTTAATTTTTTTTGAAGTGCCTTTAGTTTGAGTTTTATTTTTATATATTTACATGGTATTAAAGTAAATTTGCAAAAAAAAATTAGTGTTTTTTAGAGTGATTTGTGAGAGATGATTAAATCATATTCAATATGGGTAGGTCATATTTTATAGTTTTTTTTTTTTCAGATTTGTGACAATGATTAGATCCAAGTTAATTTAGCCTAAATAGATCTTAGTTAAATCTGGAACGTATTGGATTTATTTTTTAGCTCTTTCTAAACAAATCTATTAGTGGTCTGAAGTGCTAGCATTTGTCGTTGTCTATCTGAGGGGAAACATAGTAAGCTTGAACATGAGTATCAACAAGGCCACAATTAGCATTAAGAACTCAAGTACTACCTAAAACAATAATGAGAGATTGTATTGGGTCATAGATCCACACTTTAATAACAACATGATCATGGTCATGGGCCATTGGTTCAATTTCCTTGCAGCATTGGTCTTTATAACACCTTACTATAGTTTTTGTGGTAGAGATAGGGCTCCCCTATAATAGCATTATGGAAACCTCTCATGACACTCTTGTCAATGGATAAAGAAAATAAGAATTTTAGGTTATGGAAAGGAGCTTTCATGATTTGTTGTGATTTGTTGTGATTTATAAACAAATGCATATCAATTGCTTCATGTGCATGGTTCTCTTATGGTGTTTGTGATTGGAAATAGGTAAATTTTATCAAGTTTTTATGTGAAATACATGAGCAAAATAGCATGAAAAACAAGTGTTGAATAACAGCAATGAAAAGTACAACAAACCATCAACATGAAAACTTAACATAGTGTTTTGATGAAGGAGTTCACCCCTCTTGGGCTACATCTCTTTGGTCTGACTTCCATGGCTTAGGCCTTTGTATTAGCTCAATATGGAAAAAAAAAATGATGTTTACAAAGCTCTATTGCTCCTGAAACCTACTTCAATGTGTTTAGAATGCTCAAATTAGCTAGGAACACCTTTTCCTAAGCTCAATTTGGTCGAAATTTGCTCGAGTTATGACCAAAACAACTTTCTCCTAGTAATCCTCCACTAAAACTAGAGGGACTCCAATTAGTCTTACTAATTTTGGAGTTGCCACTGAAAATAGAGAAACCAACAAAAAT
This sequence comes from Pinus taeda, assembly GCA_000404065.3. Taxonomy (NCBI): domain Eukaryota; kingdom Viridiplantae; phylum Streptophyta; class Pinopsida; order Pinales; family Pinaceae; genus Pinus; species Pinus taeda. The sequence continues at coordinate 75,167 of APFE031019453.1, forward strand.
CCATCGAATTAAACTATGAGTTTAATTAGTGTTAACTCAGATTAATTAAGAACTAATCCAATATTAGCATGCAAATATCACGTTTAATGTTAACCATTAGTTTAACCAGGCAATCTTCGTGGAATAGGTCGCATGTCACGGTTTTCTGATAGTTAGCACAATCTTCACGCATTTAAATGACACGATTAGGCTTAATCGTTAGAGCTAGCGAGTTGGGTGGACACATGTCATGGTCTTTTCTATCGTTTAAGCTGGCAGTTAATGCTAGTCCACTGGTTGGTATGTGTTGGACATTGTATAAATCATGACCGCTAGAGCGTTCACATGGGAGGGTTGGCCCTCCTAACCCCCAACTCTAAACCATTTTAAATTCAAATATGCACAGAGTCCATTGAATGTTAAGTTGTAATGTTGTGGTGTGGTGGCAATGCGTTGTGGTTGTTCGGTGCAGGTCTTGGGTTTGCCTACCACAAAATTTTGTTGCACTGCATGTCGAGTTGACCTTTAGGAGGGACACATGGCGGCCTCTGAGCTTGCCACTTGTCCCCTCCTCATTGGTCCTCCATTAACCAACCAAATCATGCCATGTCACCACATCTGATAACCAACCAAAATCTGACACTTGTCAAAACTTTACTGGATGTTGATAGTCCATTGACCCTGCCAAGTGATCTACCATGTTAGTAGTATAGACTGTTGACTTCTGTTTGTCAAAGCAGACAAAACTCAATATCTTCCTCATACAAATTCAGTTTTTATTGAAACAAGTTGTGTTGGGATCATTTCACCGAGACGAATGCCGTTGTTCAGGTTTCAATCCATTCTCGGAACTTTCATTTTTGAGCTAAATACTAAGCACCTAACCATTCCTCCCCACTGAAAGCCTTTTGAACCCCAAAAGATACTATCAATTGTTCAGTAAGTGAGGGTACACCTCCCTCACCTTCTCGATCTGCAACCATTTGGCTTTAGAAGGCTTTTGTCCCTTGAGTCCCACTCTAAGGTATTCAACATTCCCTCTCTTTGAAGTTTTGGTTCTCCTGTCAAGTATGAGATCTTGTCGAGGGTCAGCAAGATATTCTGGCAAGAAATCATGTATTGTTGGCATCTTAACATTCTCTCATTGATCGTCAATCAAAGGAGGCTCAAACAATCTCAAATGATCAACATTAACAACAGAGTATATTTGCATATAAGGAGGAATATATAGCTTAAATGCATTGTTACCAATATTTTCTAGAATTTTTAAAGGACCATAATGGATTGGCTTAAGATTTTTACCTTCCCCTTTAAGTCTCTCTTTTCTAATATGTAACCAAACTTCATCTCCAACTTGAAATTTGTGATTGACTCGGTGTTTGTCATGCCTTGCCTTGTAGCTGCTTTGACTATTTTCTAGTTGTTCTTGCGCTGTGTGATGTATCAACTGAATTTGATCTATGAACTTCCTTACCTTATTGATGTCATTGTGACCATCGATGGTGACATCTTTCTCAAAGATGAAGTCCAATGGCAATCTTGGAAAGTACCCAAAACATGCCTCAAATGGCGATGTGTTTGTGGAAGAATGCTTTGCCTCGTTACATGCATGTTGTATGTAATGCAACTATTCATCCCACAACTTGGGATGTTTGCTACAATATCCTCTAAGAAGATGAATGATTGTCCTATTGACCACCTCGGTTTGTCCATCTGTTTGTGGATGAAAGGTTTTACTCTTCTTCAACTTAGTGTCCATCATGTCCCACAAATTTGACCAAAAATTCCCAACAAATCGAGAATCTCTATCACTTACAATAAGTAGGAAGACCAAAATGAACCAAAATGTTTTGGAAGAAAATATGAGCTGTTTGTTTAGCTGTAATTTGATTTTTACATGGTGTTAGTATACATATTTTGTTGAACCTCTTTACAACTACATACAAGTAATCATGACCTTTCCTCGACAATGGAATACCTCCTACAAAATACATTGAGATACTCTCCCATGGACTTGAAGGTACTAGAAGTGGAGTGTACAATCCTAGTTTCCTATTGCTAGGCTTACTTGTTGAACACAAATAACATCCTCTTATAAAACGAGATACATTATCAAATATGTGTTGCCAATAACATTACCTTTGGAGATTCGCTACTGTTTTTCCTACACCAAAGTGTTCGGCAATCAACGAAGTGTGCGACTCCTTTATGATAATGTTTCTTTCTCCTTGTGGAATACATAACTAACCCAAGTGATACAACAAATTGTTATGTACATGGTAATCTAACTCTTCAATTTGGTTTCATTGACTCAAGCTTGCATACAAATCTCGAAATTCATTATCATATGCATATTTCTCATTGTAACTTTCATGCAAAACATAATTATGCTTGAGTATAATAGATGAATTTACAATAGGCCTATAAATCATACCAGCTACCTTATTGTAGATTCCCTTTTTGTACTTGATAAAAAAATGAAACTGTTGTAGAAAACCCATCCATCTGAAGTGTCGTGACTGCTGCAACTTTAACTGTGACTGTAAGTACTGTAATGGTTGATGGTCGATATGGATAATGGTCTCCTTCCCCATCAAGTAGTGTTTCCATTTTTTGACACTTTGTACCAATGCGTAAAGTTCTTTGTCATAAGTGGGATAGTTAGTCACAACTCCACTAAAAATTTCAGAATGAAATGAAATTACCTTACCATGCTGCTTAGAAACTACTCCCATGGTGTAATCACTAGCATCCTTTTGAATCTCAAATGGCTATCTAATATCTGGAAGAGACAATACTAGTGTTGAACTGATATTTTTCTTCAAAGCATCAAATGATTTCTACTATACATCTCCCCAATGGAAGACTTTCTTGATATTAGTCAATGCATGTAATGGTGTTGCAATGGAAGAAAAAATAGCAATAAATTTCCTCCAATATTATGATGCCCCTAAAAAGCTTCTTACCTCTGTAACTGTATTGAGCTTGGGCCAATTCAAAATGACCTCAACCTTAGAGGGGTCTATCTTCAGCTCACCTCCTCCAGCAATGTGTCCCAAATACACTAAAGAAGTCTTGCCAAATTCAAACTTCGACATCTTTAAAAACAAATGTTATTTTCTCAAGACATCAAGTACTTTGTTCACATGCATCACATGTTCATCTATGGATTTGTTGAATATGAGAATATCATCTAAGTAAACAATGACAAATTCAGAAGTCTTGCCAAATTCAAACTTCGACATCTTTAAAAACAAATGTTATTTTCTCAAGACATCAAGTACTTTGTTCACATGCATGACATGTTCATCTATGGATTTGCTGAATATGAGAATATCATCTAAGTAAACAATGACAAATTCATCTAGAAATGGTTGCAATACATCATTCATAACTCTCATGAAAGTAGCTGGAGCATTTGTAAGACCGAAAGGCATAACAAGCCACTCAAACAATCCTTGTTTAGTTGTAAATGTGATTTTCCAATTCTCCTCTTCAACTATTCTAACTTAATGATAACCACTTCGTAATTATAACTTAGTGAAATACTTTGCATACATCAATTGATCAAGAAAATCATCAATTATATGGAGTGAATAACAATTCTTTACTGTGATTTTATTCAATGCACGAAAATCCACACACATGTGCCAAGTCCCATCCTTCTTTGGAACCAAGACAATGGGTGAACCACGGGGCAAAGTAGATGGGCGTATGATGCCTTTGTTCATAAATTCTTGAATTTTATTCTTGATTTCCATGCTCCCCATAATCGACATGTGATACATGCCAATGTTTGGAAGTGGAACATCCTGCTGCAGTTGTATCTCATGTTGAATTCCCCTTTTGGGAGGTAACCCCTTTGGTTCCTGAAACATCTCGCCATGCTTTCTTACCACATTAAACAAATAAGATTTCAATTTGTCATCAAAACCTTCAAAAGTTTCATAATCAATATCATTATTTTTCTTGATCATGAGAAGCACAAAGTTTTTACTTGCATTTACTAGTCTCTTCATCTGCCCTGCATTAACCAAAGAGATGTTTAGCTTTTTGTGATGGGCTCTCGCAATGTACTCCACCCCATTCTTGAGAAATAAGTTCTTGTTGTCATGGCGATAAAATACTTCTTTCCCATCATACAAATCTGGACTACCCAAAATGATTACTGAGATGTCAAGTGGAACTACATCTAACTCAACTTCATCAATGAACTTTTCAGTAATGGAAAACCTGAATAAGCACTTGCTTGTAACTCATAAATTTGCATTATTGACTATCCAACCCAATGGATATGGCTTATGATGAGGTACAGTTTCAAGGTTAAGATTTTTGACCAAATCTTCTGAAATTAAGTTTGATTGTGACCCACTATCAAATAATGCATCAATCTTTGTATGATTTTAAATTACCCTTACCTGGAACAATTCTATTCTTGATTCTTCATTTGGAGCATTGTTATGAATATGTGAGGAACTATTTCTTGCAACAACTTCCTTTCTTTTTGTAACCTGTTGTAGCAGCTATAACCACCCTCAAAAAATTTTCCTCAGCTTCATTTTGGAGCCTCCCTTCCAACCTTCACAATGACATGTCTTGCTTTGTTAAGTACATAAGCTTCAGCGTTCTTCTTGCAAAAAGGTAGCCTGTTAATCACAACTCGATGCATTCCCCTCACAGGCTGATCACCTGGAATTGTTCTAGCTACAGGTTGAGTAACTCCCCCAAGAAATTGTACAATTCTAGAGGGCAACCAGCCTTCTCTCTAGAAATTGTGTAATCCTCACTGACAGCTTGATAGGCTCCATAATTACACAATTCTGGTAGTCAACACCCATAGTGGAAATTGCGCAATTTTCCCCATTTGTGCAAATCTAGGTAGCAATTAGCTACTCTGCCGAAAAATTGCGCAAATCCCCTGGGCAACCAACCCATCTCCCAACCAAAAATTCTCCTAGCAATCAAGCAGTCTCTTGCATGTGCAACTGAGTGGACTAGTTCCCTCCGGGACCAATCAAAGCTGACTTGCATGCATGTGCCGCTTCTTCGAAGGAAGCATGCAAAGGCATCCCTTGTTTCAAGGATCTATTTTTAGCAGTTGGAGGTTACATGCAAGGATCATTTCAAAAACCTCCCACCAAGTGTCGCTTTCGCTAGATTTCTGGCATGCACATCACAACTTCAATGTTATCAAAACTCATCAACCGGATGTCTCAAAGCTCATTCCTCATATCAACTGTGTAGCTCTGACATCCCAAATCACATCTAGGAGTTGTCTGCACATTCATCTCAGTTGTTTTGGGGTAAGCCTACTTTCAATGACTTGTGTTGCATTTCTGGCACTTTTTGTATTTTGCTTCGTGTGAACACTGTCTGTTTGATTTTAGTGAGCGCTTGTTGTCATTTTGATACATTCTAGCTTTTACTAGCACTAGTTCAGTATTCGTCAACATCTCACTATTGTCGCATGAATGAAATTGTTTTTCACGAACTGTCTTCGATTCGGCGACTCGCCTCACCCACATGCATGTTGTTCCATTTTATGAATCTGGCATTCATCATTTGCATGCACAATCATTCACTCATGCTTACACTCAGTATCACCATGCATTCGTATTCACATTCACTTTCAATTGCCCATCGGCAAGTCTCGCCAACCTTGGCCTGGACTCTACCTTCACTGAGACAGCATTGCGCAATATGGGGAAGGAAGGCTCTGTCTTCCTCTCCTAAAATGCACATTTCTTCCCAACCACTCTCCTCCAGGACTGTTTTGCGCATTTCTAAGGGACAAAGACTTCTCGCCAAGAAAATTGCGCAATGCTATCATTGAGCCTACAACCATTGCCAGCTAAGATTGCCCATTGCGTAATTCTAGCAGTCAGCAGCCATACTAGACTATGCATTGCATAGTTCTAGTAGTCAGTCAGCTTCCCAGTGGCCCATACTGTGCTTTGGGTAGTCTTAACACTCAGTCTCCCAACTTCCCAGCCGAAATTGCATGACCTTCTTGATCAGTCACACAGGTATGTTGCAAATCAGTTCTCAAGTTTATTTTGGTTTTCGACTGACATATTACTTGCCATGAGTGTTTCCATGTCTCCAGGTATCACAAGTGTTCATCTGCCTCTCAGTAACACAAGTACAATGGTTTCCAGGTCAGCAGAGTCGAAGACACTATTTAGACCACACTTGGGGATGCAGTCGATCAAGTGTCTATGAGTTTGCCTACTCACGAAGACATCAAGATGTTCATAAGCAAGGATATCAAGATATGATAGCAGCAGCATCATAGCGAGCAACATCATGAACGGAAACTAAAGGAATATTACCAGATGTAGTGAACACGAGAGGAAGGTTGTTGACAACAAAGAGGCAGAACAAAGTTGCAAACTCAAGAATATCCATTGATGATGAAAGAAACTTTGGAGACTCAGGCTATGAGGTGATGGCATGACATGAAGATCACGCAAAGACAGAGAATGGAACAAATAAGGAGTTGCATGTGTTGAAACTACACAAACAAGCGAATGATTACAGCAAGAACAAGAACAATAAGGGGTGCAACATACATTCACTGAAGAAGTTGCACTCGTACAAGTTAAATATCCATCCCAACGGCTGGCATAGAGAAAAAATGGTGAGCAGTGTTGTTGGTCGCATGCAAGGGATTCATTAGTATGCATGTCATTGTGCGCATGCATGCGATCCAACCCATTCAGCACACTCACCAAGGCGAATACAATAAGAATTCCAACTGGAGCTGAACATGTACTTCAACAAGTTGATGCGCATGACCACCATCACACACTTGAATATCAGCACAGACACTATGCATCAGTGTGTTGTCAGTTCATCTGCACCACAGAATACCATGTGCATGTTAGCGAACAAGTTGGATGAAGGAGCCATACCAATGCACCCAGATGCAATAGAGGCAAGATTTCACTTCGGAAAGATGTCACCGTGGGGTGCATGCACACCATCACGGATGACCAAGCTTGGCATCAGCTCAACACCTTCACCATCACAAGCATGTCAAAGAGTTAGTCTCACCTCAACCGACTGAGTGTTAGTGATGTCTTTCATGGCTTGTTCAAGCCATTTTGTCTCCCATGAGCACATGTGCATTGCAATGTAACGTCATGTCAAGTGGAAGTTCAAGTGTCAATAGTTGGATGGAACAGTCATAGAGTAGATGAAGAGTCATGAGGGTAGATGAACTGTCACAAAGGGGAATGTCAAGGGTCACCCCACCCTTTTCTATAAGTAAAACCTCATAACTCAATGTAAAGGCTTTTGGTCAGCCAAGCTTCTGATAATACTATCTTGGAAATATCTTGGACAATATTGCAACGCGCCCTGGCTTCTCCACTACACGAAGCTAGTACATCTCTTTGGAGGAGAAAGCGGATGTGGCTGTAACATTCCACTATTGGAGCTAGTGGTTAGACATGGATGTATTGTATGATTGACAGTTACACTTCTTTATATAATAAGAGCCAACACATTTCATGCATATTTCATATTTTATTCCAGCTATCTTGTTTACTCTAAATGGCATATGTATTTTCTTTCTTATGCATGCATGTATGGACTATTATGTATGAGTATGTATGAATCTTTCTGAAATGAGTTGTTGGTTTAACCATCACTTTGGATTTCTAGCTAACTTGCTTTCCAACTTGTGATGTATCTTGACTCATGTGTTCCCTTCCCATCCGAGTACTATTACAGGTTGCCAAGGGGCACACTCATCTAAACCCACTTATGTCAAAACCTCTCATGCACCTTCCTTGACTCACTGCAGTTGTCACACCCTTGCTACCAACATAGTCGTCTTACTTGCCTGTATGCGAAATCACAGTCAAGGCATTACCATACGACACACTCGTGAGACTCGTACATCAAACGATCTAAGGTATAATTGGGACTTCTTACCAGGGAGATCCCCTTACATGTTGGCAGGTCCAGCACCGTCAACATTTTGGCACTAGAAGGAGGGCTAGATGACAAGATGAGTCCTCACATCTATATTTAATCTCTACATATTTATCACGACTAACTACTGAGTTGCTCTTCTAGAGTGTATGTCTTATGGAAATGATTTCATCATCTCGGAAAAGCTCTCGGATAACTTGTCTCATAAAACATTTGATGGTGGAGGTTGCATAGCCTTGGTCAGGCACGTGGTCAGCATTGTAGGCTCATGCGAAAGACATGGATTCTTTGAAGAATACATGAGTTGCGCGTTGTTCATCTACACACTTCAATGGTACCAAATGCACTGATGTGCCACGTTGCCCAGAAAATCTATTCATTCTCTTGCTCATCTGGTCGCAAAGATAGACCGTGCTTTCAATCACTTTGACCGTAAAGCACTTGACAAAGAAATTCTAAAATTACGAAAAGCACTCAATGAATTCGTTGATCAGTTTTACTCACGCTTTTGTAATCTTACATATCGATTCCCAAAAGATGATATTGATTGGGAATTTCTCAATGGGATATTTGAGTATCTTCTTTACATATCTGAAAAGCTGCAATTCTTGAAATCACTTGAATCTCGCTCATACTTCAGTGATGGAACTATGGAATCACAAGCAGGCATAGTTGTTGTCACAAGTGTCTGTCTACCTTTACCTCATCAAACAGCTCCACCACCGTGGAGTGACGTGGGAGATCATGCACATACCTCTGTTGAACTGTCATATCCTCCCACCCCACCTGTTCCTGATATTTGTGCACATTTGGCTTGCAATCCTATTGGTTCTCAAGTGGATTTGTTCCCTCGACCTCCCTCCTCATGTTATGTTGATCCTCTAGATTGTAATGTCTTGTGTTCTTCCATTTTGAAATCCTCACCTACTGTGAACGAGGATCAAGTTGTCGACGGAGTTGGTGCTATGCAGCCAACCTGTTCCATCATTCATGATGAGTGTGTGTGGGAATTTAAAGAAGAACTCACAGTGAAGGATGACTCCCTTTTAGTCGTGCCTCATCCGCTTCATTCTGACATCCCTTGTGATTCTTCCACTATTGATATTCCCCACGCAAACCCATTTCCAGATGTTTCTACTTCTGATCATTCACAAGACACGTCAGATGTCAGTTTGTCATTACAGTGTGGAGAGGACACATCTTCTTCGGAAAATCCTTCCAATCTATCATCTATGTTTCTTGAAAACACAGAGGGTGAAAATCTTTGCTTCCCATCTACCCCTTTGCCTGATTCATCAAATCATAAGGATGCCGACGAACATCTCGAATTTTCTGATCTTGGTTGTTGTGATCTATTCATTTCCTCATCCGATCATGATGTTGATTCAATTGTTGTTAATCTATCCAAGGCACTGGTCTACAATGATCTATCTAACAACGAAGTTGAAACCCTCCAGACTATCGAGGCACTTCAGCCCGAGCTTATGGTTATGTTAGGTGCTCGCTATCTTGAGGTTGGTTTCACTTCTTGTCAAGAAATTTTTGAAACACTCAAGGCTCCTCATCACTCTCTGCTTTGCATAGAAGATCAACCAAACATCCATATTTCACTTCCTCCATTTAAACTACACGATCCCATCTCTCATGCGTTGGAAGAATCTTACATAGCAAGCACACATGAACAACACAAGTGGTCTACCTTTCTCACATTTGCTTGCATATCACAGTCAAGAGAATGCATACACTCAACATCTTCATGAAGTGTAGCACAACATCATGGCATCTCCATAGAATTCATGTCATGTATTTTCACTCATATTTTTTCTGCGGTCACGTGTAAGCTCGGAGTGTGTTTGTCTTCACTATTACATCTTTCTTGTTTGTTGGTTCGCATAGTTGTCTTGTTCATAAGCCATGCCTTCACCAACATGGGTCAACCAATGCGGTGGTGGCTGCATTGGAAGTATCACTTCACATGAGATGGCCCATGCACTATTAGCTTAGGGGTAGGAGTACTGCTTTCTTTTGAGTTGTTCGCTTGCATGCTTGTTTGCTTACTTGCTTTGTTTGCTTGTTTGTTTGCTTGATTGTTTTCTTACTTGCTTTGATTTCCCTTTTTCTTCTACTCTTTCTTTGCTTTGTTGTTTGTTAGTTCACTTGTTTCGTTCGTAGCTTAGTTTCGCATGAAACCATGTATGGCTCTTGAAGAAAGCTGGGTAAAGTACAAGAGGCCTTATGTTGCTAACACTACTTGGTTATATGTCATCCTGCCTCTATTTGAAGAACTTGTTACTTTAGTCCATGATACGTTGAAGGAAAATGCATACTATTCGAAGTGAACCTTGGTGAAAACACAATGCTTGCACGCTAACTAGTATCACCTACTATAGTCGGTTATTTTTGGGTTAATCCTTGTCAGCTGAGTCAAGTAGAGTAAGGTGAGGGGGAAAACCTTAACAAGCACGTTAGAGGTATAATAAACTACTTCTCTACACAGAAAACCGCTTCTACTCTCAATAAATTTTGATCCCTCTTCCTCCTCTGGAATGAATAAGTGCTATGCACAGTTACGAAGATGAAAAATGAAAAAATGAAAAAGTGAAAAAAATTTGAAAAAATGAAAATGAATAAGGCGAAAGAAGAGAAAGGCTTCATGCATAGAGAGGTGATGCAAGTAAATCCACTGTGGTATTGACCAGGCTCACTTGCAGTAGAGCCATGCTTGTGTTCCTATTGTGACTCCGTTGGGGTACTGTCCAGGCCAAATAGCAGTGGAGAAACACCAGAGATGAAAATAAGACTCTGGCGACTATACTTCTTGTGCACCAATATACCCCTCAACCCCAGTTGAAAACATTTTGTTGACTTGGCATGGAATGTGTGTCAATCGACCAAGATCTTGGCAGATGCTACATCTTACAATCAAGCTAGTGTGGAAACCAAGAGGAGCTAAGAACTGAACAATACTTCCAAAGGTGTTAGATTTTTTTTTCACGAACAAGGTCCATTCAGAGAGCTAGAGTTCTACCAACTTGTCACCAAGTGTTGTAGCAAATACAACCACCCTCCAAGCTTTTTCCTCATATTCATTTTGGAGCCTACCTTCCAACCTTCACAACAACATGTCTTGCCTCATCAAGTACACAAGATTCAGTCTTTTTTCTTGCACAAAGGCAGCTTGTCAATCACAACTTGATGCATTCCCCTCACAGGCTGATCACCCGAAATTGGTCCCATTGAAGGTTGAGTAGCTCCCCCAAGAAATTTCATAATTCTAGAGGGAAACTAGCCTTCCCTCTAGAAATTGTGCAATCCTGACTGACAGCCTATTGGGCTCCAGAATTGTGCAATTCTAGCAATCAACACTCATAGTGAAAATTACGCAATTCTCCCCAGCAGGGCTGCTCAACCCAGAATTTGCGCAAATCTAGGCAGCAATCAGCTGCTCTACCCAAAAATTGCACAAATCCCCTAGGTAGCCAACCCAGCTCCTAGCCAGAAATGCACATTTTCTCCCAGCATTCGAGCAGTTTCTTGCATGTGAAGATGAGTTGACTAGTTCCCTCTGGGACCGAGCAAAACTAACTTTCATGCATGGGTTGCTTCTCCCAAGGTAGCATGCAAAGGAATCCCTTATTTTAAGGATCTATTTTTAGCAGTTTGAGGTTACATGCAAGGATCATTTCAAAAACCTCCCTTCAAGTGTTGCTTTCCCTAGATTTGTTGCATGCACATCACAACCTCGATTTTATCAAAACTCATCAACCAGACGCCGCAACACTCCTTCCTCACATCAACCTTGTAACTCTGACATCCCACATCACATCTAGGAGTTGTCGGCACACTCAGCTCAGTTGTTTTGGGGTAAGCCTACTTTCAATGACTTGTGTTGCATTTCTGACGCTTTTTGCATTTTGCTTCGTATGAACATTATCTGCTTGGTTTCAGTGAGCACTTGCTTCCGTTTTTATACATTCTAGCTTGTACTAGCACCATTTTAGTTTTCGTCAACATCTCACTATTGTTGCATGCATGAAACTATTTTTCACGGTCGTCGATTCAGCGAATCGCCTCATCCACATGCATGTTGTTCTGTTTTCTGAATCTGTCATTCACCATTTGCATGCATTATCATTCACTCATGCTTACACTCAGTATCACCATGCATTTGTATTCACAATCACTTTCAGTTACCCGTCGACACGTTTGGCCAACCTTGGTCCGGACTCTGCCTTCACTGAGACGACATTGCATAATCTGGGGAATGAAGGCTTTGTCTTCCTCTCCAGAAATGTGCATTTCTACCCAACCACTGTCCTCCAGGACTATTTTGTGCATTTCTGAGGGATAGTGACTATTGGCCCAGAAAATTATGCAATGCAATCACTGAGCCTATAGTCATTGCCAGTTGAGATTGTGCATTGCGCAATTCCAGCAGTCAGTAGCCAATCTAGAATGTGCATTGTGCAGTTCCAGCAGTTAGTCAGCCTCCCAGTGGCCTAGACTGTGCTTTGCACAGTCTTGACACTCAGTCTCCCGACCTCCCAGCCGAAATTATGTGACCTTCATGATCATTCACACAGGTATGTTGCAAATCAGTTCTCAAGTTCATTTTGGTTTTCGACTGACAAATTACTTGCCATGAGCATTTCCATGTCTCCAGGTATCATAGGTGTTCATCTTCCTCTCAACAACACAAATACATTGGTTTCCAAGAGAGCAGAGTTGAAGACATCGTTCAAACCATGCTTGGGGATGCAGTCAATCAAGTGTTTATGAGTTTGCCTACTCACGAAGACATCAAGATGTTCATAGGAAAGGACATCAAGATATGACAAGAGAAACATCACAATGAGAAGCATCATGAATGGCAGATGAAGGTAGCATACTAGATGCTATGAACACGAGAGGAAGTTTGTTGAAAAAACATAGGCGGAACAAAGTTGCAAGCTCAAGCAGATCCATTGGTGATCAAAGCAACTTTGTAGACTCAGGCTATGAGGTGACGGTGTGACATGAAGATCACGTGAGGGTAGAGAATGGAACAAAGAAGGAGTTGCATGTGTTGAAGCAGCAACTCAAGAGAGAACATGAAATTCCACAGACAAGCGAATGAGTGCAGTAGGAACACGAACAACAGGGGGCACAACATGCATTCACAAATGAAGTTGCACCCATATAAGTTAAAGATCCATCCCAGCTGTTAGAGCCTAGATTTACCTCAGGCTGGAAAGGTAAGGTTCTAGGTCCACATCAAACCACGCACAGCCTCGTAGCTAGCCCTACGAGGACAGGAGAGGGCTCTCTCTGGGTCAATCTCAGCAAAAGATAATCGATGGGGCTCGAGACGACTGAAATAACAACTTATTTTAGGCTAGGTATGAAGTACAAATGTTTGATTTGAGTTTTTAGGGGTTTTGAGTTGGAGAATGGAATGACAAATTTGGGTTCGGGGATGAGACATCTTTCGCAGAGTTCTGATTGGGGAAAGGTAAGCAATCATTTTGATGCTTTAAGAGTGAATAAATGGATGGATCAGACCGGTGAGGAGCCAAGGAGGGCAAGAGGGTCTCAAGAGTCCTCCTCAAATAGATGAAAACATTGAAAATTAAACAAATTTCAAAGCAAAGCACAGCAATCCAGTGAATTCTACTTCAATCACTCATTTGTTTAATTTCAGAAGCATAAAGAAGGGAAAATGATACACATAAACATCTATGAACTTGCAAGTACAAGGAGAAACACACCATCAAAACATAAAGCAACATGGATCTCAACAAGTGTTGCAAAACCCTGGTCTTTCCTTTACCAAAAGTGCAGAGATAGAATGTACAATAGAGTGCTCAGCAATCCCAAGTGTCCAACCCTGAAAATGACTAAGAAGATACATGATATAGACCATCCTAACCCACCCCCATGCCTCTAGGGGTCTAGCTCATCATTCTAGGAGTTTTTTCAACCAATTCTAAATAAAGCACTAAAATCTAGGCAATCAAACAAGTTGCCTCTATAAGGTAGGAAACTGATTCATTCATTAAATTTTCACTTTTTAATGAATGAATCCTCTAGAACAAGTAAAAATATGCCAATATTACATCATGATCCTTCAATTACATCAATATAGGTCAATAATTACATCACAAAGCAAAACTAGTCAAACTGGCCGAATTTCTGAGCTGGAAGGTGAAAAATTGGGCAAAAATTCTCTATGCGCTGCGCCAAATCCTCTATGTGTTGCGCCACTTGGAGGCTAAATTTGAGGCACTTCCTAAAGTTCCAATTGAGCCCACAATAGCTTGTTGGAAATCCCTACCTGTATGTTTTCCAACCCAAGTGGAATTTTTCAATTTGGTGTCGATTTGCCCCTCCAAAAGTCCATTCTCCCAAGATTGCTTCCTATGTGTCAAAATAGGGGCAGTGAGGTCATTTTTTTGAGTGTTTTTGACCTCCTGAGGACTCAAAACTTGCCCAAACTTCTTGGCCATACACCAGCAGTCATGAATTTTCATGCCAAATCCAATGATGTAAAATTTTTGCAATTTAGAGCCCCCTAGCAAAAGCGCATGCCACATGGCGCGACGCATAGGGAGAAAAACTCTGCTTTTTTAGTGCCAAAATTTGTCAAAACACCAAAAATGCCCCAAATTTCTTGAAATTTGGGTTGGAGCTTCTCCATCAAGTGCCATGCTAGGCTAAAGAGGCTTCGGCCAATATTTTAATTTCTTCATCCACTTTTTGCCTCCTTAATGCTCTCTTCACCTTGATTCTCGTTTTGCACACCAAGTTCCGGGAAAAGTAATGATATGTCTGCCACCTCTATGAAGCCTCCTGGGTGCATGTCCCTCCGTGGGTGAGTCACTTTGGGTATCCTCTTCATATTCATATGAAGGATCAGATGCCATAGCTGCTAGTAGACAAATTTCCCTGAAGAAATAGGTGTTGATGTGTCAAACTGGAGTGGACTATTTTTGGTGATGTGCTTGACCTCTGCCACCAAGGGGAATGGTGAAATGAGGGATTGGAAGGGAAGAGAGAAATAGTGGGGGATTAGGGATTTTTGGGACAAATTTTGTTAGGGAAATATGGGAAGTTTTGAGGGATTTGATGTATAGGGTTCGGAATTGTTGTGTAGGGTTTGAGGTGTTAGGAATTTGGGAAAGAGAATTTGGGAGAAAGAATTAATGAACCTAGGGGGTAGGGAAACTTAGGGAATGGTGAAAACATGGGAGAAATGGGATGGAGGAGTGAATTTGGTGACAAAAAAATGATTTTAAACCCTAGCAGCAAGTTTCTTTGAGGTATTTTAAAAGGTATGGTTTGATGTTTTTGTTTTAATCATTACCATCCATCAACCACCATAGCCTAGCACAAACTTGGATGAAACACACAAATGGAGGCTCTACCTACTTGTGGAATGAAAAATTTTCAATTTGGACGAATATTTCAATGAATTTT
>APFE031019453.1:118613-148868 GCA_000404065.3 Pinus taeda
TTGCTCTTGTACTAGCCAATCCATTTACTAGTATGCAGGCTGCTACCTGCTACAATGCTCCTAAGATTCTACTTTGCTTTTGTACTAGCTTAAGTACTAGTACGTAGGCGCCGACCTACAATCTTCTCTCCTCCAGGTACCACATTTCATCAATTTTTAGACTGGATACACTGAAGCACAACACATACTCTGAAAGGCCACATTTCATCCAATTTTCATATTGGACCCAATAACAACATTGAAGCTCATAATCAACAAACCTTCTGAATTACCCAAGCACTAGATCAATACATATACAAGTGAGTCATCAACCAGATCTAGTTAATCAGATCACATAAAGATGAGCTATTAAGAACCTGATCCATTCATCCATCAATGTACAACCATTTAATTAATCACCTCTCAGACTGCTGTTATCAGAACATGATATCAGACATCAGACATTACTTCAAAACCCAGATCACAACAATGATAAACATGTACAGCTAAATAGACTTCAAGAGAAGTACGCAGCTTCACCCATGCAATGCCTGCATACAAGTACGCACTGTTCCCAACTGCTTCCCTGCGTACGTGCGCACTCCGCCTCATAGACTTCCTGCGTCTGTGCGCTCTGTGTCCAATGAACTGCCTGCGCCCCTCCGCATCTGCAGTGCTTCTGGGACTGCGTATCTGCGCACCTGCAGCGCTTCTGCGCCTGCGTATCTTCGCACTTTTCTTTCACTATACTTGCATACCTGCAGATATGGATAATTTCAAGACTTCAAGAATAACCCAGACTGTCAGATCTACAGATCTGAACATGCGCCGAGAAGATATCAACTCATTAGTAGATCCGCCTTGTAGTTCTCATGTTTCTCCATGATTTAGATTTAGCTATCTCTCATAACCCATCACTAAAATTTCAGATCTAGTTTCTTAAGATATTTAACCCAAAAGCATACCCAAGCCAAATGATCTCCTTTGCTTTATATAGGCAAGCTCTTTCTCAAATCATGGATCATGGGGCTCAATAATAATAATAAAATAAAACAATACCATGGGCCAAAACCATAATAACACAATACCATCGGCTAAATACCAAGGGTAAAACATAAGGAACTCCATGTGTGCGCGCTTTACTGCCTTGAAATGTGTGTACTGGGAGTACGCACCTCCTGAACTGGGTAACTGCAGGTATGTACGCACTTTATGTAACACTATCCTGTGTGTACGCACCTTCTGTAAGGTGTACCTGCGTACCCCTTATTTTCTTCAATATTTGATAGCTGATCATCAATCTCTGCTGCTGACTTGAAGTACTGTGATCTATCACCTGAATGGGTTGCCATCAAGGACAACACTTTAGCCATAATGCCAACAAATTGGTAATCCTTTGATTTTCAATGTGTTGCCTTCTCTAGGCTTAGATATGACTTGGGCCAATGAGATTGGCCTCCCTCGATCTTGGTGAATGCTTGCAATACCTCTTAGCAGATCGTAAAAGTGAGACAATGCCTAAGTGGGCTTGCATGTATGATGGGAGCTATGTCCCTTAGGAAACGTGTAACAATATTCAACTCTCCTTTAGGTTTGAATGAATAGTGTGAATAGAGGACAAGGCCCCTCTAAGCTTGAACGAAAACAATGATCGAATAACAAGGCCCCTCTGAGCTTTTAATGAATACTATGAATAAAGAATGTAGCCCCTTCGGCTTTTTAATGAATACTATGAATAAATAACATGTCCACTCTAGACTTCGAATTAATACTTTAGTCAGAGAACATGGCCCCTCTAGGCTCGGGAAATAATCAAACTATATAATGAAGCTTCCTTCGAAAAAATATTATGAATGGAGAACACGAGCCCTCTAGGCTTGAATGAAAACAATAACTAGAGAATGAGGCCCCTTCAAGCTCAAACAAAAGAAAATGTGATCAGAGAATACAACCCCTTTAGGCTTGGAATAATACTATGACTAGAGAATATGGCCCCTCTGGGATCAATCAATCAATCTCGGCTCAGAGTCAGACTGTCAACTAAGTACCATCCATTCACACCAATAGACCATAGGCATAGCTACTTATTCACTATATTTATTCATCGTTAATTTTTTGATTGTATAATGGTGCTCGGTCACATTTACTTATATTTTCCTATGTGGACCCAGGAGCTAAAAGGGCCGATCATAAGATTCAAGGCTTAACCAATTTTCAACCAAGCTGAGCCAAGGCACTCGGTCCTTTACCACATATGACCCAACCATGTGACCTAGTTCCATATGGGTCCATGGTCATTTGTGTAATAAAATTAAAATGATGTCATCATCTTGCATGGTAGCCTGAGAGTGGTACCACATGTCACCCATATTCAACTTGTTAACTAATCAAAATTCCTCAAGTTTTTCTACTAGGTGGTGCCACGTCACCATCCTGATGTCGACTCCTCCACTCAACCTTTGCCATGTTTCATATTGTGACTTGCTCTCCACTGTCAAATAAAATTGTGCCACATGTCACAATGCAGTTGGTCAATATGGTAGGGCCACTTCGGGTTAATTGGTGGGCATGTTTGGAAAATATCCATCATTAAATTTGTCATATGTTCACTTGATCTATTGGATTAAATAAATTTTCCTAATTGTTTAACTGTTTAAAAATCATGCATGTAGGGTCTCCATCATCCATTGACCCGATTTTTAGAGTGATGGATCTATACGAAAGTTGTGATCCTTTTAACATATTGAAAATATGGGTTTTCCTCTATAGTAATAAACCCATGATTAACTCAAATGGCCATAACTTCTCATTCAGGAGGAGGATTTTATAGTGGGATATACTTTTGGAAAGGGCTCAATGAGAACTATGTGACCATGTTATTTTTGGGATCATTAGGACATTGCAACTTTATCAAAATCCTAATAAAATTCAACTCCTTTAGTATTCACTTGATTAAGGGTATACAAGACATTTAATCGTCAAATGTTTTTCTTTGAATTACTATTTTTTTCTCAGAAGTCCCCTTTGACATCAATGACAACATTATTTGAAATAACCTCCCCCTTTGTCATTAATGGTAACACCACTAGACATTGATGTTCATTGATGTCAATAATTCAAACTCAAACTCCCTTTGCTATAATGCTAAGTACTCCCCCAATCTTACTTTCAATAAGCTTCCCTTCTTTATTTCATTCCTTCTTGTTAATACCTGCATTCTCTCCAAGTTTTCCACATTAGTATCAATATATGAATTCTCTCCCCCTTTGACATCAATCGAAAAGGGTTACAAATGTCTTATCAAAACTACCATACTCATGGGTGAACATGATCATACAATGTCTCTTTGGCCATTATTTATTTTAGTATCTTCTTGAAACTAAGATCCATATGAGCATGCTACCAAATCTTCTTGAACTGTTCATGTATGATCCCATGGAACTAACAGAATCATGTTATCTTCCTTCTATATAATCATGCTACCATTATTATAAAGTTCCCCCCTAAGATCATGTGTTTTCCTATGTATTTTGTCAATACCAATGCTACCCCTTCACTTTCAAAATCTCCCCTTGAGATCATACTACCAATATTGTGGAAAAAATGTCCCCCTCGAGACCAATTCGCAATGTAGCTATATATATTCCTTTGCATTTGATAGAACATACCTACCATCAACCTTACTTCTCATAATGACCAAAAAATTCCCTGACGCTATCCATATGTTGCCCCCAAAGTTCTCATTCTCCCTATAAAAAATTTTCTTCAAGTTTTGATTCAACAAATGATAGTCTTGAAGAAGCATTTACCAATGGATTGGATCTAACAAGTAAGACCTAATTGAGGTCCTTCTTTAGCAATTCTCCATTTTGTATGATTAATCCTTGTATTGATGGGAAATCCCTCTCTTTTGTACCATCTCGAGTTGAGTCTATAGTCTCATGTTGTATGACCTTCATTGTGACATATGTAAGATTCAACATTTGGCTTCAATAATTGTGGAAATGGTTGAGGAATTCTCCTAATTTTAGCTACATGCCTCCATCTAGGTACCTGATCATATCATCTATATTTCACAACATCATTGGCTTAGCAATCTTTTTCTTTGTGGCCAAAATTTGTGCACGCGAAACACTAACAAAGAAACTTCTTTTGATTTTGTTGTAGTGAAAACTCAACACCCCATTGTAGCGTCTACAACCACCCTCCAAAATTTTTCCTTAGCTTTCTTTTGGAGCATCCCTCCTCGAAACCATCACAACTATCATGCATTGATCAAGTACTTATGCTTATTTGGTTTCATTTATTGTTTCACTGCTTCTATAAAACTCACGTGCTTTGTCGGTCAACCACAAGCAGACCCAACACTTGGTTCACCTTCGGTCAACCGGTTGTCAGGAAAAACTACACAAATCTGGAAAGAAACTTGTCTTCCCATCCAGAAATGCACAAAGCAGCCCAACAGCTACCCTGCACTCATAAATTCTACAGAGCAGGCTAGGAAGCCTTGCTCTGGAAATTGCATAGAGCAAGTCAGTCGGCACTACTCTAGAAATTTTCACAGTTTCAGCCAACTGTACTACCTCTAGGAATTTCACATAAGATGAACTAGTTGCACTTCCTTCTAGAAATGCACAGAGAAGGCAGGCTACCTGCACTATTCTCTAGAATCACGCAGAATTATCTAGCTACACTGCCCACTAGAAATATGCAGTGTAGCCCAACATCACTGCTCTAAAAAATTTCACAGATTTGGCTAGTCAACTAACGCCCCTCAGTCTAGAAACAGTGTAGAAGCTCTCCCTCATTGTCTATTCGTTACATGTGACAACAGGTTATCTAGTTCCCTCGAGAACTATGCAATCCTTCTTTGCATGTTGGGCATATTTTCCCTAAAAAGAAAAAAGAAAAAAAAGAAAAAAACATCCCTAGATTTTAGGTATCTATTTTTAGCAGCACGAGTTACATGAAAAACCATTTTTAGAAGCTTCCTTCCCAATGTCTCTTTTTCCTAGATTTTTGGCATGCACATCATAAACCCTAATTTCACCAAATCTGTTTTAACGATGAATCAGAGCTCATTCTTCACATTCGATATTGGAGCTCTAGCATTCTTGAGGCATCTAGGAACCTTCAACATTGTTAGTGCAACTTTTCTAGGTAAGTTTTGCTTTTCATGCCTTTTATCACTTTTTCTGTTTCTTTTTTGGCTTGTATGAGTGTTGATTCCTTGGTTTTATTGAACGAACACTGGTGTTTCAATGGATTTTATCTTATAGAAGTGATGTTTCAAGTTTTTCATTAGCTTTCCTTAGTGTTGCATGCTTAATACTATTTTTTCACTCAGAGTCGTCATTTTTGCGACTTGCTTCGTAAGCCTCTTGGTTTTTTCAATTGATTGATTTCTACACTCGCTTGAATTGCATGCATGTTTATTTCACTAAGAGCTACACCATCTTTGCATATGTATTCAGTCCTTAGTGATTTTCAGTCGCCTGTTGGCAGGTCTGAGCTACCTTAGCTCGTACCTTGCCTTGCCCATCTTACACTACACAATTCTAGGATGGAAAGTTGTGCCTTACTTCTAGTAATTTCATAGAGCTTGCCTCCAACTAGTTTCCTAGGTTGTTATCTCTGAATTTTTGGGAGATAGATCCTCAGTTGGCCCTTGGGATTGCGTAGTGCATTTTTCCCAGGTAGTAGTCATGCTGACTTAAACTGCACCTTATGCAGTTCCAGTCCTTAGTAGGCCAAGCTGGATTGTGCTCTGTGCAGTTTTAGCAGACAGTTAGCTCACTGGCAGCCTTGACAGTGCTCTGTGAAGTTTCATTTGTCACCCTCCCAGCCTCTTTGAGACAAAACTACCCAATTTTCCCAAACAGTCAACTAGGTGTGTTTCATATCAATCCTCAAGTTGCTTTTGGTTTTCAACTAAACTTTTCTTACCATGCGTATTTCTCTATCTCCAGGTATCTCAAGTGTTCATCATCCTCTCGGAAGGATAGGTACAGTTACTTCCAAGAAATCCAGATCAAAAGACATAGTTGAGAGCAATATCGGGGACGTGGTTGAACAAGGTTGAATGAGCTTGCCCATGTACACAAACACAAACCTGCTCATCGAGAAGGATATCAAGATAACATGGCAAGACATCAGCACCATCTTTTCAGGCAGCTTTGAGAAGGATCTAGAGGATAGATAGGTCTAGGTGAACATCTATAATTCAGGACTATACAAGGTTGCATGCAGGTTTCCCATATTTCCTTGCACATATGTGATCCACTGGATTGTCTAACACACTGATCCTAAGACAATGATACTGAGTAGTTTCAGTGGAGAAATGCTTGCTTCCTTTAGGATGAAGGATCATTTGGAGATATATCATTTTCCATTCCCAATGAGTAGGATGGATGCACCGTTCTACACTCCCAATGGCATCACGAACACAAGAGATATCTTGAAGCATTGGGGAAATGAGCTGACAAAGTTCAATATGGCACCTAACCAGATATATAGGATGAAGACACTCTAGAAGGCATATCATTGCTTGGTCATGTTCTCATGCCGCTTGTATGGCTGTTGGGAACGGGTTCCTCTAAGAGCCATTTTTGGGCTAAAATCCTAAGTTTTGGGGCAGTAAGCCCAAATTTTGTATAAAGAATGAAAAGTATCCGCATTTTGTGGTCGCAGAGCGTGAATATGTAAAGAGTCACTAAGGGTTTCTCACCCTTCGTTTGTAAAAGTCATATCGGCTGTAGAGGATCTACCCATGGTCCACAGACCATGGGATTGTATAAAAAGAAGTGTTAGGAGAGCCTTTTAGTAGTAATAAGTAAGTTGGAGTCATTGAAGAATCTGTGACAAGCTAAGAGCGAGAGTCTTAGCATAGGAAGAGGCTCTGCAGCTGAGTGTGTAGAGGCCTAGGGTAGAAGTCCACAACTCAGTGCGTGGACCCCCTTAGCTGTGTGCACAGGGCAGATAGAGCCTATATTGGAAACCTAAATCATTAATAAAGAAGAGTATTCTGAAATTACTCTATATTCTACCTCTAGTTATTGCATGCAATTATATTATGTTAAGTTATGGGTTTACATTATAATGATAATTTGATGCGCGAATATATCTTTTTCGATCTATTATTTGAACGGATGTAAGAATATATGTTTATGCCAAGATACTCTTAATTGTATGATAAAGTTGGTGAACACTTAAAATAATTCAGGAACTTATACAGTAACATATTTACAAAGGCATGTAAGTACCTGAATCATCGTTCAGGGTTGTGCGAAGGAAAGTCGGGTATCTTTGTGAAGGCCTTGAAAGACAGGAGAGAAATTACATCGATAAGACCTAACGACTTATCGATCTGCACGAAGTAAGGGCATAAGGTATAAAGTCGACATCACGACCATCTCAGGGTGCAGAAACTTGGTTCCTACATCCCCCCATACTGCTTTGGGTGAGACTTCAGTTTGCGCTCTGCGGACTGGTGCCAAAAGGGTCAGTAGTGTAGGGATTTGCTTGGCTAACTAATGCTAAACCTGGGTGAGGGCCCATCAAGCCAACAAATGGTCCCATTGCCAGGACCAGGAGCTAAATAACAAGATGTGTGATGTCACACCATTGGAACCCAACTAAGAAAGAGATCGAAGACTAGTTGGATAGAGAGATCCACAAATTTGCGGTGCAAGAGAACAGGGATCCGTGACTAATGAAAGAATAGTGGTTGGACAGATATTTGTACATATAAATACAAAAAATCTTCTTCTGTTCCTTCTAGGTTGAATTATATGAGTGGATCACAAAGTTGGCAGACGACCAAGGGAGGTGGACACTTAACAATCCAATTGTTTGGACCCCGGAGCTAGTGTGGAGATCAGAAGCCTCTGAAGGTAAGATCACGCATGTTGTTGATTGCTGGCTCAACCGTATCGTAGGAGGGTTTGTAATATAATTTGCGGTTGATACTTTGTTCAGCTACAGCGAAGAAGAGCACCGCTTCTTCAAAGGACTGCGAGGCAAGTATTTGAAATCACTAAATACTTGGATTAAGATGCTCTTGTGTGAAAAGTGGGTCATGCAATTACCTTGATGTTTGGAGCTACACGAAGTGGAAGGTCTTTCATGGGTGGAGGAAGAGAAGGTCTTGAGTATGACCCGCTGATTGAGCCTCCTTTGAGTAACAATGAGGGAGCAGTACATGCTTCCACACTAAGCGTTATTCAATTGATAAGACAAGGGTTCCTGCGAATACCTACACCACCTCCATCCTCAACCCATACATCAACACTGCCCCCATCCTCACCTCCACCACTTACCCTGTCACCCACACCACCACCACCTCCACCACTGTTCAACATGGAAAACTCTGTAAAGCTACCTATATTCAAGGGCGTAGGAAATGAAGATCTGGGCCAGTTTTGGTTCATCATGAAGGTTGTATGGGAAGCTCAGGGTATCATGGACGATCAAATGAAGGAACCAACATTGGTTAGTGCTTTGCAGGACCGCGTACTAATGTGGTACATTAAGTACAATACTGATAACCCAACACCTGTGTTGGTAGATATCCAAACTGCCTTGAATAGATAATTTAGTAGAACTAAGTCTCAAGCACAATCAATTTTGGGATTCAAGGAGATCATGATGAAGCCTAGGGAGATGCCTTGGGATTTGGATCAAAGGTTGAAGTGTACGATCCAAGAAGCCAACATGAACCTAACTGATTGGTAGCATTGTGAATGGTTCGTGGCCTCACTCCTACCCCACCTAAGGGTTGTGCTATCACAACAAAAGATTGGGACCCAAGCAGAAGCTCTGGAAATCACTATGAGATTGCATGAGACACCAATGTAGGATGTTAATCTGGGGGTTCAGCAGATTCACACTCAATTGAAGAACATCTGCCTTAAAATGTAAAGTCTGAAGAAGGACATAACAACTTGGCTAGAGGTGCATGAAGAGGTGTGGTACTTGAAATGAAGGGTTAGGGACATGACAAGGATCACTGCCCAATCTTTGTGAATTACATTGTAGTAGAGGGACCAATGCCTCCAAAGCCAGAGGCTGCAGTGGGGCCAAGTGCAAGGCCCATGCTATGGTGTGCTATATGCTAGGTAGCTAGGAAGCATGCGACTGACAATTTCCACTTTCTACAGAAATTTGTACAGACACTGCAACACATCTTCTACAATTTTTGTCAATCAGTAGGTCATGATGAGTGATATTCCATAGATACAAATTAATGATGGACAAGACACTTGCATACAGGGTGCAGGCAGAAACATAGCCTTCAGACCAAGGTGCTGGGGGAACGCGAGGTGAGTATCAGGGGCATGACCGAGGCCAAGGTGGAAGGCGGCCTAGTAGAGGCTGAGGGAAGCTAATTTGTTACAATTGTGGAGGACCAGGACACTATGCGAGAGACTTTCTGAATCCAATTGTCATGCCACTACTGTACTCAGTTTGACCATGCAACTGAGGATTGCCCTATATTCTTGGATAAGATTTGTGAAAAGGGGGCGCAGCCAATGCAAAACCTCGAGATGATGAGGGGTGAGCCTCGTGAGGAAGACCCTAAGATAAACATTATGCTACAGAGTGGAACGAAGACTAGCAAGGATAAAGAAAAGTAGCCTATAGAAGGTGAGTGGGTCCACAAAGCACCTAAAAGGAGACTGGGTTTGATCTAGAGTGCACAAAAGAAACCTTTATGGAAGTAAAGAAAAGCTTCAATAAGGCCTCTACTTGAGGAAGTCAGGAGAAACCAATTGAAGAAATGGACCCATCCATGATTACCATGTTCTTAGAGACCTGCATGAAACTTCTCCACGATAGTAAGGTTGTGAAGGGACTACAGGAATTGATCAATCAGTGCACTGGCAAGGACAATGCCATTGGCAAACTGCGTGTAGTGAGAAAGCTTGGTAAGCATAAGGTAAGGACTAGACGTGAGATGAGACTCACCGTGCAAATAGGGGAATATGAAATGGACCAAGTTATCTTGGATTTGGAGTCTAATGCGAATGCTTTTCCAAAACAAACATGGGAAAGAATGGGGAGACCCACACTTTAGTGGTCTTCGATCCAGTTAAGGATGGAGAATCAATAGAAATTTATCCCAATGGAGAGGCTATAGGGGGTAATAGTTGACATCGAAGGAGCGAGCGCACTAGAATATTTTGAAGTAATAGAGATTTTGGATGATAGCAATCCCTACGCTGCACTCTTTGGGATCGATTGGGCCACTGACATGAATGGGGTAATCAATCTGAAGAAGTGAAATATGATATTTGAAAAGAAATCGCTCGGCATAGTGGTGCCACTCGATCCTGCAGAAGGACTCCGCTATACAGAACTAGTCCGCGATTAGGAAAGTGATGACAATTTTGACAATATTTACAAAATAACATGGCGAGACCAGAATTGGGTAAATCTGATAGTAGATAAACATATTGCATGTGACCGCGAGAGCTCCTGCACGTCATATTCGGATGAAGAACTAGAGCACTGGTAGAACCAGTTGCATGAAGTATGTACGTTGTGCTGTAATATGATGACCAAGTAATTGTGCTGTGTGTCATCAGAAGTAAGGAATCTGCCTTCTTATGATGGCTTGACTGATGTGGATATATTTTTGGATGTATTTGAAAGAGAAGTGTCAGAGAAGCATCGCTTCTAGGCCTTGGATTGGGCGCTGCGATCTACACTTGCAAAATGGTGGGGTGCGCACATTTAGATGATTGGCTTAAATATAGGAGGATGATGAGAATACATTTTGGACAGCTAAAAGTATAGATGATAGACAAGTATGATGGAAGGGATGATCCGCACAATCACCTGGCCGAATGGACTAAGGTTTATGGAGCGAAGCCCCAGCCTGAATGGGTGCATCTATCTTTTCATACCATAGATGTCATTCGAATGAATTGGTACTTGGAAATAGAGCTCCGCCATGGCACTGAAGAATGGGACATCTTGCGCTAGGGGTTTATAATGATGCTCAACTTTGAGGATGGGTTTGACTGTGTAGAAATTTCACCGTAGATTAAAATTGATTATGCAATGTACTAAAGCAAAATACTTAATCTACTTCTACAATCAATCTTGCGGAAGCTTAATCGATTTAAGCAGGATCAATTGGAACACATATAACAGAGAAGAAGAATTCATACACATGAAATACAAAAGAATACTCTGGGGAAAGCCTCAACTAAAAACCCTGATCTTTGT
Source organism: Pinus taeda (assembly GCA_000404065.3). Classification (NCBI taxonomy): domain Eukaryota; kingdom Viridiplantae; phylum Streptophyta; class Pinopsida; order Pinales; family Pinaceae; genus Pinus; species Pinus taeda. The sequence goes on from APFE031019453.1 coordinate 129,825, forward strand.
AATATCATACAAGTGGAAATATCTCAGGATTGCACAGAGCTTTAGCTCACAAGCTATCCAGCTCTTAGTATAATCCTTCAATGCTGCTCATAGACAGTGAAAGGCTTCTCACAAACCTTCTCCTCTACCCTCCAAGCCTCCTATTTCCTTGCAGGTTTCCTTGGGGTCCAGTGTTTCCACCTGTGTGAATTGGCCTCTTCACACACTCATTAACCTCTAATCTAACTGCGCAATCTTGAAGGAGATGATTCCTTCTGCCTGGATGACTTTCCTTTATAGGAAAAATCCTCCAACTAATAGTACATTGTCCCTTCCTCTGATCTCAACTGGGTCTTTGACTAAACTAACATGCATGAGTTATTTATGAGAGAATATTCAGTTATCTAAAGTGCAGCAATTACATGCATGCATGCATTAAGTAACTGAACTGACAATTAATGCTACAAAATGTTAGAACTAATCTAACTGGACTTAGCTCAGTTAACTGAGCTAACTAATTACAACTCAACTTACAACTCATCCTTTTCTCTTTAACTGAGGGATAAATTCCTCAATCAATGGAGAAACTATTGCATGTCTTCACATAGACTTCATGTTTGATTTTCCACTACTAATTAACTCAAGATGAATTAATTAATTATTTTAAAAACAACTGCTAAGATCAAATTCGAATTTTATTTCTTTATTTTAGTTCAGGGACTAACTAAAATAGGAATTGATCCCGAAATACTATTTATAACAATGCTATTTTTAGCACTTCCATTTTTCATTCCGTGTTGCTATGTCCAACATTGGTACCTTAACTGCTATTTATAGTAGTGCTATTTTTAGCATTTCTATTTTTAGCATTTCTTGTTTCCATTTTCAACACTCCCTCTCAACAAGAAAGGCATTCAACTTGAACCTGATCCTGAATCTTTGGAATGTTCTACATGCAACACTTCTCCCAAGTGTTATTGCTCCAGCAACTCTAGAAACAAAAAAACTCCAAACTAACCTCCCCGTTGGCCTCGAAATATCCTTTGATGCTGAAGCTCCATCTGCTGTTGACAAGTGCTCCCTCTCTGACCTCTGAGCTGCTGCAACACTCTATGCATCTCGCACTGTTGCACACCTCTCTGTGCCATCCTACACTAGTGCAACACTCTTGTGCCTCTTGCATTGTTGCAGCCTTCTAGCTCTGCACTGTCTTGGGATTCCTGCACTGTAGCTCTCTCTGCCACTCCATCCACGTCTGTCTCTACCCACTCAGCCAATCCTACTACTCCTCATCGGAGCTCTTGTAGAAAGTTCTAATCAAAGAGGCTGGGTACCTCAATGATCCTGCCCCTATTCCAGCCTTCTTGGGACTGTCACTCCACATCGCCCCACCTCCTACCTAGAGGTATAGATGCATGTGATCCCTCTTCCCACTTGGCTCGAAATTTCCCCCTACTGGAGGTCTCTGCATGAGTGGATGCCTCCACTCAATCTCCTCTCGGCTTCTCTAGTTGTGGTTGCTCCACAACCTCTTGAAGCTACTTCACCAATTGTGGCTCCTTCACAATTTTCTGAGACTTATTCTCGCGCTGCATGTTGAGAGGTAATGTACTCTCCTTGTCAACCACCAAGTCTCCATCAGTTGCCTTGCTCCTTAAGGATTTGCATGCATCTTGAACCTTAAGAGCATACAGGTTCTTGACTACTGAACCGACCTGCTTCACCTATCTTGTGGTGATCTATCTAAGGAAAACCTTTCCCTTGCTGAAGACTACATCATAGCCTTTGCCTTCTAGCATCATGATCGATACCAAGTTCTTCTTTAGTCCTGGCACATAATTCACATCTATCAAGGTAATGCAAGCTCCATGCTCCCTCTGAAAAGAAATCATGCCCACACTTGAAACACTATACTTTTCATCATTACCCATCGCTATGAGTATCTTGAGGTCTTTCTCCTCCAAGGTACTGAATGGACTCTTATCGCTGGTCATGTGGAATGAGGCTCCAATATCAAGAAACCAACCACAACCCAACATCGATGAAACCATGCATGCAATGAGGGTAAAATCCAATTCGAACTGAGAGGCCAATGCCTCACCTTCAGATCCTTCCTTGGATCCCTTCTTGGATTTATTCAATGGACAATTTGTTGCATAATGGCCCACCTCATGACATTGAAATCATCTCACTTTCGATTTGTCAATATTCTTCCCACCATGGGAAGAACTGGATTTGGAATAGGATTCCTTCCCTTTCCCTTTCCTCACCTTATTCGCTAAGACTAGATTTTCTTCATCATCTTGCTTTGATGAAGATCCATCTCTGGTGCTTCTCCTTATCTCCTCCTGCATCAGATCCAACCAAAGTCGTTCCCAATATGCCAGTTCTTAGGAAGATCGAGGAGAGCAAGACTCACCATGTCATCATCGGTTATCATGATCCCTACACTTCCAAGCTCATCCCTGCAAGTGGTGAGCTTGTTCAGATATCTAGAGATCGTGTCACCCTTTTCACACTTAATTTTTCGAAGCTTGTCTTTTAGCAACAGCTTCCTCTGATCGATGTTGTTCTGATATAGATATTTCAATGTTTTCCACTTTGAAAATGGTGTCTCCTTCCCAAGGAGACTCGAGACTATGTGGTCTCGAACTCCCTCCAAAAGGATTCTCCTCACTCTAGCCACACATTTCTTCCATTACGCCAATTTTGTAGCATTCGCTGCTGCTAGCTTAGGGACTTCTTGATCAATGAATTCCTTCAAACCATTGTCCTCTAATACTGCTTCCATGCGATCCTTCTAGGCTATATAATTCGAGCTGCCATCAAGGGCATACTTGAGTCTTAAACCGTTGAACGCCATTGGTGAAATTTGAGATGTGATAAGAATTCGAATTCTATAATCAGGAAATTCAAACTTCGAACTTCTCCCTTATTTGTATACTATTCTTCTCTTTGATCACCTTTGCTCTGATACCATGTAGAAATTTCATCGTAGATTAAAACTAATTATGCAATGTACTAAACCAAAATACTTAATCTACTTCTACAATCAAACTTGCGGAAGCTTAATCGATTTGAGCAAGATCAACTCGAACACATATAACAGAGAAGAAGAATTCATACACATGAAACACAGAAGAATACTCTGGGGAAAGCCTCAACTAAAATCCTCAATCTCTATAATATCATACAAGTGGAAATATCTTAGGATTACACAAAGCTTTAGCTCACAAGCTATCCTGCTCCCAGTACAATCCTTCAATGCTACTCATAGATAGTCAAAGGCTTCTCACAAACCTTCTCCTCTGCCCTCCAAGCCTCCTATTTTCTTGCATAGTTTTCCTTGGGGTCCAGTGCTACCACCTGTGTGAATTGGCCTCTTCACACACTCACTAACCTCTAATCTAACTGTGCAATCCTGAAGGAGATGATTCCTTCTGCATGGGTGAGTTTCCTTTATAGGAAAAATCTTCCAACTAATAGTACACTGTCCCTTCCTCTAATCCCAACTGGGTCTCTAACTGAACTGACATGCATGAGTTATTTATGAGAGAATATTCAGTTATCTAAAGTGCAGTAGTTACATGCATGCATGCATTAACTAACTAAACTCACAATTAATTCTACAAACTGTTAGAACTAATCTAACTGGACTTAGCTCAGTTAACTAAGCTAACTAATTACAACTCAAATTACAACTCATCCTTATCTCTTTAGCTGAGGGATAAATTCCTCAATCAATGGAGAAACTGTTGCATGTCTTCACATAGACTTCATGTTTGATTTTCCACTACTAATTAACTCAAGATGAATTAATTAACTATTTTACAAACAGTTGCTAAGATCAAATTCGAATTTTACTTCTCTATTTTAGTTTAGGGACTAACTAAAATAGGAATCAATCCCGAAATACTATTTATAGAAATGCTATTTTTAGCACTTCCATTTTTCATTCCTTGTTGCTATGTCCAACACTGGTACCTGAACTGCTATTTATAGTGGTGCTATGTTTAGCACTTCTATTTTTAGCATTTATTGTTGCCATTTTCAACAGATTGTATTGAAGCAGCATTACAAGAGGTTAAAGAAGTGATCTTTAGGAAACCACAAGATCCTTTGGACCTGATTAACCCTGATTGGACTACCCAACTAAGCCACACGTTGGAATGCTATACTGTGACCATTGAAGAAGAAGACGAGGATCCCAGAAATATTAATATTTCGGAACTGAGGGTCACTGTAAGGTTGAAGGACTGTAGATAGAGAATCCAGACATAACCGCGCCACTGAAAACTAGACAAGTCAACATTGGCATAGAGGCGGAACCCAAATTCGCGAAGATTTGGGACTATTGGGATGGCGCGATAGTAAATAAGGTCGTCGAGCTCCTTCACGAATATCAAGATTTGTTCCCTATGAATTTTTCTGATCTAAAGGGAATAATAGGAGACCTGGCTATTATGAAGATCACCCTAAAACCAGATGCGAAACCTGTGAAACAAAGACCTTACTGCCTTAATCCGAAGTATAAGGAAAGGGTCTGCATTGAGTTAGATAAGATGCATGTGGTAGGTATAATTGAACTGGTGGAAGAATCTGATTGGGTGAGCCCAATAGTGGTTCACGAAAAGAAACAAAAGGAAGAAATAAGGATATGCATAGATCTCAGGAAATTGAATGACACTTGTATGCATGATCCTTTCTCGACCCCATTCATTGACGAGGTCCTAGATAATGTAGGCAGACAAGAAGCATACTCTTTCACTAATGGGTTCTCTGGGTACCATCAGATCAAAATCACACCTGAGGATAGAAGCAAGACGACCTTTGCAACTACATGGGGATGTTTTCAATACACTGTAATGCCTTTTGGGTTGAAGAATGCGCCAGCGATATTTTTGCACATAGTCATTGCAGCATTCAAAGACTTCATTCATAAATTTTTGGAGGTATACTTTGACGATTGGACAGTGTTTGGATTGGTCAAGTGCCATGTGGAAAGTTTGCGCTTGATGCTAGATACATGTAGGAGATACCAAATCATGCTCAATCTAAAGAAGTGTCTGTTTTGTGTCCCTTTTGAGATTTTGCTGGGTCATGTGGTATGTAGACAAGGATTGATGGTAGACCCCACAAAGATTGCAGTGATAATCAACTTGGAGGTGCCGGGGAGTGTGAAATAGCTGCATGCAACTCTAGGGCATATTGGATACTATAGGACGTTCATCAAGAGCTATTCCTAGATCACTGTGTCTATGGAGAAATTGTTGAAAAAGGATGCTACATTTTGTTGGGATGATGAATGTCAGAAGGGCTTGGATGTGCTGAAAGAGAAAATGGTCATCGCACTGATCCTAGTCTTCCCAGATTAGAAGGAATTTCATGTGCACGTGGATGCATCATATATTGCATTGGGTGTTGTTCTGACACAGGCCGATGAGGGAGATTTAGGATGCACTGGCTGGGGCCGTATGTCATCAAGGAGATTACCGATGGTGGAGTAATTCAGCTGGTCAAATTGAATGGAGAACCCTTCCCAGTGAAGGTGAATGGCAGTCGATTGAAGCCATACACCGGTGATCCAGCTAGGTGACTATATGAGGGAAGCATAGTCTTAGCACTCTAGGCAGTTGAAAGGAAGCGTGGGACTATAAACTACACTACCTGGGTCAGAGAGCTACACGATTGGGGAATTGCGTGGAATGAAGAAATGTCACAGAGCCCACAGAAGCATGGAGGGAGCTGCACTACCAAAGGAAAAATCGTGCAGGATAGCCAAAAAATGATCATTAAAGTCACTGTTCATGATTTGACGATGAGAAAATGACCAAATGGAGATAGGGGCGGCATCCAAGTCAGAATTTATGGACCAGATCTTTGAAAAGTTGCCACCAATCTAGCATTAATGAACTGATTGTGGGGGGAACGATCGGATTTGAATTCGAAAATGCCTATAAATTACAAAGGGTTGCCCAGCGGAAAACACTTGGCATCCTGAGAATTGAGGTGTTGCGATCTCAAGCACACATAAACCATGAAAACTTTGAAGTTTTGATAGAAATTTCAGTATTTGAGACGTTGCTAAAGGAGACACAGGAGTTGTTGCATAGAATCATGTCGACGCCCATAGAAGATATGAGTGTTGAAGCATTGACAGCTGAGGGAGCTGTTCCAGAGGTAGTTATGGCAACAGAGGGAGCTACCCCAGAAGTTGTGTGTGCGGAAGTACCAACATAAGTGCCTAAATTTCCTAGGACACCCAGGCCAAGGTCTATGTTGACCTAGGAGGCTCTAAAACCAAAGAAGGACAAGCAGAAAATGCAGTCGTCGGTGCGTGCATCACCTAGGAAGCACCCATAGTCGGGAAAACCCACCACGCAAGAAAAGGCCAAAATGGTTTACCTAGAGGCAGAAGAAGAGGCCGAAGAAATCTCCATGGATGATGAGTGTTAGAGCCTAGATTTACCTCAGGCTAAAAAGGTAAGCTTCTAGGTCCACATCAAACCATGCTCAGCCTGGTAGCTAGCCCTACCAGGTCAGGAGAGGGCTCTCTCCGGGTCAACCTCAGCTAGTTGTGATCACTAAGGGATTGATTGACTGATTTAGCTACTGATTTTAGGCTAGGTAAAGATGTAAAAGAGTTTTTTTGATAAAATGATGTTTTTGTGGGCTCTAAGGGAAAGGCAGATTTTGGGTGCAGGGAATGAGGCACAGTCTTGCAGGGATTTCTATGGGGCAAGGTAGGCAACTGTATTTGGCACTATAAATCAAGTGAGGTGGATGGATCAGACTGAGGAGGAGTTGAAGAGGGCAAGGGAAGCCATGGATCCTCTCCAAACAATGGAAAACATTAAAGACTAAAGCAAACTTCAAGTAGAGCACTGCAATCAATGTATTCTACTTACACTCTTGTTTGTTTAGCTGAGAAGAAATAAAGAGAAATGATACATATAAAACATGAATAAATTCAATAAAACATAAGAAAACATTGTACCAAAACAAATGCCACAGGGATCCCAAAGAGTACTGCAAATCCTGGTCTCAATTCCTTAGCCAAAATACTAATATGAGTGTACAATGAAGCTCAAGGCTTTCTCAAGAGTCCAACCATGCTAATGACTGGAAAATAATATAAGATAGACAAAAATAGCTCCTCCTTGCCTCTAGGGGTTGAGATCACATGTTTAGGAGCTGATCTAACTGATCCTAAACTGAGAACTCTAGGCAACATAACAACATGCCTCTAAAAACAAGGAAACTGATTCATTTAGTTTCAAACAAACTCTAAACTGATGAATCTACCTCTACAAGTAAAAACATAAAATATTTACATCATTATCCATCAATTTTCATCAAATTACATCATAAATTTTCCATTAGGAAAGTGACAAAGTCAAACTAGGCAAAACTAGGTGAAAAACAGAGCAAAAATGGGTCAAACTAGCAATTTTTCCTCTATGCACCGCGCCTATTTGGACCCACTTTTGGAGGCCTTCCTGATGTCCAAATCAGATTCATGTAGGCTTTTTGGAAAGGCCTACCTGTCTACTTTCCAACCCATGTGGAATTTTTCAATTTGGTCTTCATTTGCCCTGTCAAAAATCAAATCTCCCAAGGTTGCATCCTGTGTGTCAAAATAGGGGCAGTGAGGTAATTTTTTGAGTGTTTTTTATCTCTTTGAGGGCTCAAAACCTGCCCAAATTTCTTGGCCATAGGTAGAAAAGCATAAATTTTCATGAAAAATCTATAAGGACAAAGTTTTTGTGATTTGGAGCCCTCTAGCAAAAGCGAGTGCCACGTGGCGGGGCGCATAGGGAGGAAAACTCTGTTTTTTGTGCAAAAAAATTCCAAAATGCAAAAATTGCTCCAAATTTTTTGAAATTTGGGCTGGACCTTCTTTATCAAGAGCTATGTTGAGCCAAGGATGCCTCGTCCAATATCCAAAGTTGATCATGCTCCTTTTGGCTCTTTGAAGCCTTCTTCAATTTTGCCTTTAAATTCCTTATTCGCGCTTTGCAAACCTTGTTTAGCGCCATGTAATGAAATGCCATGTGTCTCAACAAGTCTTTCTCCTTGTTGGCTTTCTCCATTCTTCTCTCTAAGTGGATGTTGACTCTCTCAATCCATGACTCCTGATCATCGTTGATCTCTTGCTCAAGTGGAGTGAACTCCACCCTCCTCCTTTGGGCAGCTTGGTGTTTCTCCCTAATGTTTTGTAACTCCATGATCACCTGCTGGTCCTCAAGCTACTTATTCCTTTGTTAAAAGTATTTTATAATCCACTTAGCCCTCTCCAAGTTGAGGGACAATGCTTTGATTTCTGTCTGCTGCTCTTGGATGATCTCTTTGAGACTTGTGCTTTGAGGACCTATGTTTATATCAACATCCTCAATAAGAATGAACTCTTGCTCACGTGAAGGCCCCTCATCCTGCATTGGCCTCTTTCCTTTGTCCTGAACCTATGATGTTGATGCTGGAAGCCAGGCCCCTTCCACCCCAGGTGGAGATAACACTCACGTTGCTACCGCGAACAACTCCCTGGTGCCTTTCTGATAAGTGATAAATACCGACACAGTAGCAATGTGTGTCTCATGACCTTCATGGTGATAAGAAGGTCCACCTGTCTCATGCAAAGTATCTAAAGGTCCCTAAGAAGCTTTGAAAAACTCACGAGAGATGAAATCATCCCAAGTGATGCCCTGTAAGCCAAGCTGATGAACAACCACAATTTTAATAAGAGCAAAATGATAAATACTGTTAAATTGCTGATGAGGGGTCTTGTGCTGCACTAGAGTGGTCATCCTTTCGATATTTCGGCACATGAAGTAAGGAATTTTCATCATCTGTACCTGGGTAAAATGCATGAGTAGCCTGATATGATAAGCATACAAACGAGAGAACCGGCCCTCACAGCTAAAATACTTCATGATCAATTTCATTAAAGGAGCATATTCATCTCTGATATACCGAAAAGGAAACACTCTCTTGAGCTGCCTCAAGAAGCCATGCTTAAAGTACAGTTCATAATACTTCCGGTCAATTTTCTATCTCTTGTTCCATGGCTCTCCAATGTTGGGAATACCAGTTGCTAATGAAATGGATTCTGGTGTAAGTGTGAAAGTGACACCAACTAGAGTGGCTTGATCACCATGTAAATGCAGTACAAACAAATGAGCCAACTCATGATGAAACTGAATGCTAGCAACCTTTTCACAAAATTCATAACATGACTGATGTCAGAAACAAGAGATGGCAAGTGGGCAGGCCTGCAATTCAGCAAGGGTGGTTGGTTGTTCTCTGATATGCCTGCCACCTCTATGAGGCCTCCTGGGTGCATGTCCCTCTATAGGTGATTCACTTTGGGTCTCCTCTTCAAAATCATATGAAGAAGTAGATGCCATGGAGAAATAGGTGTTGATATGTCAAACTGTCTTGGACTACCTTTGATGATGTGTTTGACCTTTTGTTTTGTCACCAAGGGAAAACAATGAAATGAGGGATTGTAAGGGGAGGGAAAAATAGTGGAGAATTAAGAGACTGTTGGGATAGATTTTGGTTAGGGAAATGTGGGATGTTTTGGGATTATAGGATAAGGGTTTGGGGATTTACAATTGAGAGTTTGGAAAAGGGAATTTAGGATAAGGGATTAGTGGCTTTAGGGGGTAGGGGAACTTAGAGAATAAGGGAATCAGATGGAAAAAAGGGATAAGAGAGTAAACTTGGTGGCAAAATAGTCATCAAAACCCTAAGCAACAATTTTTGTCTGAGGAACTTGAAATGATAGGGTTTGACTTCTTTAAGCAATCACCATGAAACAAGAATCATGAAGTAAGCACCCAACTTGGATAGAAAATGGTAATGGGGGCTCTACCTGACAAATCCGTGCGTTTTTGGGCAATTTGGGCTAGTTTTGACCGCTTTCGGGCCCTCTGGCTGTATGCGCCATGCAGCACGCCCAATGCACCGCGCTCTTGTACAAATGCACTGAGTGTTGAGGCCCAGTGCGCTGCGCCGGCTGTATGTGTCGTGCCTCCTGCCCAGTGCATCGCGCCGGTCGATTTTCACCCAAACTCACCCAAACTTGTCACTCACTCACCAAAATCATTTTTTCTTGCTTCTCTTTTGCAAATGAACTTATCACGTGAAGGAATGGCTAATAAATAAAGAGCTTTTGAAATTTTAGCTCATGAAACCCACTTTCATAATGTTTTGGATTTGACTTTATCTTTAAACTCTGTTTTTAGGACTTTTTCACTTCTTTTTGGCTTTACAACGAACCAAATGACTTGAGCTTTGCTTGTTTTGCAGGTGATGGAGCTTTTGGGCTAAGGAAAGAAACTAGGGTGTAGATGAAGGAATTTGCAATGAAGAAAACAAAATTTTCATGATTTTTGCACAATAAAAGCTAAATACTTTGTTTTTTCCTCAAAACAGAATTTTGAGGAAAAACACATTTTCAAACACTTGGCGATGAAATTTATTGATGATGAAACCTCTTCATGGTCTGCTGGTTATTATTGGACACTTTGACACATTTTTTTAATGAAACCCTAATGGAACCCTCACCTAATTGACGATGAAACCCTAAGGACAACCTTTTGCAATTTTAGATAAAAAGAAGACTGTATATGCCTTTTTAAATGAACAGACATGAACCAATAGGTAAATGACATGAGGAACATGAGGAAAACCACTCTCGTCAGATGATCCATGTGCCTAATGGAATGCAGATGACTAGGCGGGACACCTAATATTAAATGCAACAAGAGGATTTGATCTTTGACAGAGGGATGAAGATACTGACACTAAAAATGAGGATATTGCAATGGAAATAGAGGATGTTGAAATTGAGGGGTCGAACCCCATCTCTAATCTTCCTGAATACACTCCTCTGTGCAAGGGCAAGACGAAGGTGACCAAAGATATTGATGAGAGTAAGGTCACCTTGCACACACCCCTCTTGCTGGACCAAATTGTCTTTGAGGGACCGTGGTTGGGGCGTGTCCCCCTTTTGAAGTTGAAGGACTGGGACTTAGCTGACATGGAGCACTTCCCTCGTTTAGTATTAGACCAACTTATGCACTGTGTCTCCACAAAAATACTGGAGTGACCACTTTGGAGCCGTGGAAGTGGCTGAAGGGCATGGACAAGGCAAGCCTGCTAAACCTACTATGTGTGTCGCATTATAACCGCGCACCTATCACGATGGTAGTGATCAAGTAGCTGATGCGCTTGGTGTACAATGGGTGTTTGTGGCTGGATGAGTCGATACCCATCACTAACATTCCATAGGATCATGTGGATTACTTATAGAGGAGAAAATCTGGCCATGGCATTTGGTGGAAAGGCTAGTGAGCATGCGCTTGCTGAGGCGATGAAGGAAAAATTCAAGCTCATAAAGAAGCCACGTGGCTATGCCATTTCGAGTATCTCTGACCCCGCAGTCAAAGTGGCAATACAAAGCTTGGCAGGGAAGGTCATGCAAAAGTGTCGCACAGATGAAGTTTCGACACTAGTGATAGCTTTGGTGGCCCAGTGCATGGAGGGAGTTCAATTTAACTGGGCGCGCTAACTCTGCGGTGAGTTCCCGTGAATTGCCACGAGGCACAAGATCACTATGCATGGCTATTTCTATCCATAGTGTTGGTTGCATGGGAGCTACTGGAAGATATCTAGTTTCCTCCAGTCGCGCCATACCTACCAGAGGCAACAAAGTTCGCTTTGTTGTGGGTGACAAAGGATCCTCAGTGGATAAAGGACAACAAGGTATTATGGATCTTGATGGAGATGAGCATCCATATGGCCATCAACTATAAGCCATGGTTGACACCTACAAATTTTCAAAAGTTACGGGAGTACGTGGAATTCAAGGCTGACTTCCACCATGTCTCAATACGGGCGTGCAAGGACCCTGAGCAGAAGTGGCATGACCTGCCATAATTGGCCACAGATGATGCAATTGCAGCAGTCCTCAATAGTTGGTCGGCAGATTGGCGTAATGCCATGGACTTGACAGCAAAATCTAGCAAGTCCATCGTGCAGCGGAAGAAGGAAGAAGCCAAGATGAAGATGGGACAGTTGGCTACGAAGAGGATAAAGGAGGCCGATGACAAGGCCAAGGCAGAGCGCACTGCCATGCAGTAGTCGGGTGGACAAGTAGGTGAAGAGGAGTACAGGTCTGACTGGAGTCGGAAGTAGCCTTCCCTGGAGACCGAGGAAGAAGATGATTAGATGGAGCAGGGAGGAGTGGACCCAAAGATGACTCTATTCCACACCAAGTGCACTAGAGACCTAGAGAAAGTAGGGCTGCAAAAGAATTCCAAGGCTAGCAAGACGTCTCTAGACTCGATCACCCTAACAGAGGGGGACTTAAATGACATAGGTGATATGGTGCAGGATGCCACCGTGGAACTATTGTAGTAGTTAAAGCAACAACAACAATAGGCATTGGATGCTATATAGACGGGTCTGCACGAGCTACAAATCCACGCATCACAGATACAGACCAGTGCGACGTCAACCAGTTTGGTGCCTGGCACCTCAGAAGCTGTAGGGATGCTACACGCAAGGGATCCCCAAGTAATAGTGTTGTCAAATGGAGCATTGACAATAGAGACTGAAGCTGACAGACCCACTGTTAGCACCCTTAAGAGAGTTGGACTCAACCTAGCCGTACTTTCCAATGAGGCACTTCACCTTTTGCAAGATGGTGTGATCGCGGAACTTCGAGCCCATGAGCAGCGCATGTTGCAGGTGATCATCAAACAGAAGGTCAACAATGCCTAGATAACCATGAAGAGAGACTTCAACCTTGACCTTGTAAAATACATTATAGATAAGAACTAGTGCATTTCCACAGTCATGGCTGAGGCATGCAGGACTGTCCTAGAGTTGGGAATTCCCGAGGTTGAGGCGATAGATGTGAGGGTTCGAAAGCTCACTGCTAGAGTGCGCAACACACAAACTGTATTGGAAAATGTTCAGCTGAAGCTGAACCTCAAAATTTTAGAGTTGCAATTGAAGGCCCAACCTTAGACTCCACCAGAGATCAAAGAGCAGTGCGAGACCGTTGTGAAAGACACGGTAGCAGTAGTAGAGAGCGCAGTGAAGGACTGTACCATGCTCTTTGAGTAGTCGATCAAGGTAGTCACCTGCCTGCAAGAAGATCCTACTATACAACAACTGGAAATAGAAGCACGGGAGCTACAACAACACTATGACAAAGTCAAAGCGACATTGCACACTGTCGCCATCACGCAGAGGTTAGCTAAGTTGCAGGAGGCCAAGGCATTGAAAGAGAAATTAGATGCAACTCAACACAAGGAAGCCGTACTAAAGGCTCGCTTTAAGCCTTGGTTGGAAGAGGCCTACTTAATCATGGCCACTATTGAAGGAAAGCTGGCTAGTTTGCAGGAGACTCAGCAAAAGATTCAGTAGACAACACAGGGCCAGCGATAGAGCAATTGGTCGAGGAGATGAAGCAGGCAGTAAGACAATGCACCGCCGAGGTAGAAGTTGTCCAAGTTGAGTTGAGAGGTCTTTGCAACAAGATCTCCATGCCAGTAGAATGACTGTAGGGCGAGTCACCATGTTTGTGTTGGGGGCCTATTGGGAACGGGTTCCCCTAAGAGCCATTTTTGGGCTAAAATCCTAAGATTTGGAGAAGAAACCCCAAATTTTGTATAAAGAATGAAATGTCTCTGCATTTTGTGGTCACGGAGCATGGATGTAAAGAGTCACTAAGAGTTTTTCGCCCTTATTTTGTAAAATTCATGTCGGCTGTAGAGGATCTACCCATGGTCCGCAGACCATGGGATTGTATAAGAAGAAGTGTTAGAAGAGTCTTTTAGTAGTAAGAAGTAAGTTGGAGTCATTGAGGAATCTGTGACAAGCTAAGAGTGAGAGTCTTAGTGTAGGAAGAGGCTCTGCAACTAAATTCGCAGAGGCCTAGGGTAGAAGTCTGCAGCTGAGTGCGCAGACCCCTGCAGTTGTGTGCGTAGGGTGGATGGAGTATGTATTGGAAACCTGAATCATCAATAAAGAGGATTATTATGAAATTACTATGTAACCTCTAGTTATTGCATGCAATTATATTATGTTAAGTTCTGGGTTTACATTATAATGCTAATTTGATGCGCGAATATATATATTTAAATATGTTATTTGAATGCAAGTAAGAATATATGTTTATGTGAAGATACTCTTAATTGTATGGGAACTTATACAGTAACATATTTACAAAGGCGCATAAATGCCTAAATCATCATTTAGGGTTGCGCAAAGGATATTCGGGTATCTTCACGAAGGCCTTGAAAGACGAGAGAGAAATTACATTGATAAGTCCTAACGGCTTATTGATCTATGCAAAGTAAGGGCATAAGGTATAATATTGACATCACGACCATCTCAGGGTGCGAAAACTTGGTTCCTGCATCCCCCCATACTGCTTCAAGTGAGACTTCAGTCCACGCTCTATGGAATGATACCAAAAGGGCCAGTAGTGTAGGGATTTGCTTAGCTGACTAACATTGAACCTAGGTCAGGGCCCTTCAAGCCAACAATGGCCAAGGGAGTGCAAAAACCTTCTCTCAGAGTTAGCTTGCTATGTTGGATCAGCTAGCAAATGAAGGAAAACCATTCAATCGGTCTGACACGTTGGGTCTCCCATTGAAAGTGCATATGTCAAATGCTCGGATTCCACCCAAGGATCAACGAGCAAAGTTCTTCATGTCTACATACTTGCTCGATGTAGTCTATGCTCATCAACATTTTACTGGCATGGGTTGGGCATCGACACCTTAAGAAAATGTTGTGAACATATATTGAAAGTTTCTCTCATATTTCAGTTACTGAGGAGTAATGGCTAGGATATGTGATCATTTCATCACCCCTCTGTACACGATGATCTTTGAACAAGATTTTCCCTTCATGTCCTATGCAACAATGGATGCATTGCTAAAAATTGCAGATTGTTACGCCTCACCAGAGTGATCCTTCATCGGGATGTACAGTGCGGAGAAAGCTCTACAGGTGTTGCCAAGGTTTGCCAAGGACAAGTTGGTCATGCAAGAGGTTTCATACCACATCTCAATAGGGGTTTCAGTTGGATTACATAGGAAGAATAAGGAACCATGGCCCACTCTTCCTATGTGAATTAGGTTGTACGCAATCGGGAGTTTGAAAGAAGGAGATACCAAAGTAGAAGACTTCAAGAAGTTTAAGTTCGGCACCAAGAGTTTCAACTTGTATGACCCACATCGTTTATGCAGGGACCACTGTGCAAGAGTGTACTATCCTTGGATCCACAGCTTTTGTCATTGGCTAGAGGAGGACCCATGGAGATATTTATACAACTCCTCTAGGCTCAATGAACTGGTTATCATTGTAGTAGAGTGGCTAGCAGCACTCAAGGTAGTAGCACCACAGGGAGCAACAACAAAAACAACAGTAAGCAACAAACTTGTCTAAGACAAAGGTAAGAAGAATATTTTCGAAGGCAGAGAGATGGAGAAATGCTAAAATTTTAAGGAAGGCCTACTTGTGGAAAAAGTATCTTTGGAGATAGACACGAAGAGGTGACAACGCAATAGGAGGATAGCAAAAAGAAAGAGAGAGAAGAAAAGTCTAGAAGATACTGAGAGGATGTTGTAGGAAGTCCAGCAGAAACTCAAGGGAGAACAAGAGCTACGCAGAAGATAGAAGGAAGTGCAGCATGAGAAAGAACAATAATAGGAAAAGGAGGAACTGCAAGGCGCACAGTCCAAGCTCCACCAATACAGGTTGAAGACTCTGAACCAGCAGCAGATGAGGAATAGGGTGAGAAGTTGTAGGAACAAGAAATTGATCTATAGGATGAAGAGATAATAGAGTAGATGGACATGGAGGTGGAGCAACCAGTACAGGATCAGGATATTGACTTCATGCCAATCGCAGCTGAGGTCACTCTGTAGGCTTCACCAGCTCCAATAGCATAGAAAGTCCCTGAACAAGGGGATACCATTCTCCTTGGCGACCATCTGGGAACAGAGATGTACAACATAACCTTTGATGAGTCGTAGTATAGAGTTGTACAAGCACATAAACCACACACCCTGGATGAGCATGCATTGCCTGTGCACTTGAAAGAACGAGTAATTGTATCAGATGTACGGAGACATCCAACTACCTTGGTAATGCTACAAAGGCTTATGTCGAAGCAACCAGCTTGAGTGTTAGGTTCTTGATATCATTAAATGAGTGCATGGCTAAGGAATTGCAAGCAGCCAAGTAGAGACAGGAATAATCAATAGGATCTACTAGAGTAGAGATGAAGATGGCCATACTTGTTGAAGTATTGAATCTTGAGACAATCACACGAAGACTGTATAATAGGTTTGTCACCGTACACAAGGCAGTGGTCCACCTACATGGTCATCAGTAGAATTGCACCAAGATAGCATGAAAACTCATAGACATACATACAAAAATTGATCATGTACATACATGGAAAATGAGGTACAAGGGAGTCCCGCTTCACTTGCACAAAATTATGAAGCCACGGGTCAAGTTGGACAAATAATGCATCGGGAGTCAGATCTGGAACTATGAGGAACTCCTGTCTCGATAACTAGTATCGAGGCTTCATATGCATGGTTGTACAGGAGTTTGGATGTCATGGTGAGGAAGTATGGCACCCCATCAATTGATATGCTCACTGAGGCCAAAGAGAAGAACAAATTTAGACTAGAGCTAGTTGCGTACTTAGATTAGTTGATTCTCACAACCACCAACACAGATTTTCTAGACAACGCAGATAACATGTGGATATATATCGTCGGTCCGACCATGCTCAAGACTAAGTTATGCATGTTAGGATATGATTTGGACCGAGGTTCCAAATCAATATATTTGGAAGAAATGGGGGTAAGAGTTCGTTTCCAAAAGGACTTAATAAAAGAGTACATGGACACCATTGAACACTATCAAGCATGGTATCAATTCGTCACCGAGGATCACTGAGAGAAGTTTGATGAGTTGGTCTTTCCATAGTCCTCTGAGTCTTAGTATTGTCTTGTCTAGCTCACTCAAGGAAATCTTGTTCCACATGGGTATATGTGGAAAATGTATCATTTTTGTAAAACATGATGTAAAGTGAAATTCCAAGTGTCACTAGTGGAATGCAAACAATCATATGTAATGTAAAGAATCATGAAGGTAGTCCAAGAGTCACAAAGTGGAATGTCAAGGGCCACCCCACCCTTTTTTATAAATAGAACCTCATAACTCATAAAACAGGATTCTGGGACCCAAGCTTTTACTAGGCATTGCTTAGAGAGGGCTTGAAGAGTATTGTGATGAGCCTTGGCTTCTCCACAGTGCAGAGTGAGAACATCTCTTTGGAGGAGCAGGCGGTGTTTACTGTAATGTTCCACTATTGGGGCTAGTGGTTGTCATGGTTGTATGTATGGATGAAACTTTCACTTTATATAATATAACAAAGCTAACACATTTCATGCATATGTTGTTATTGTAGTTCGACTATTCTGGTTACTTTAGCAATGTATGTAGTTTTACTTACGCATTAACATATGAATACCTTGTATGTGATTGTATGAATCTTATTGAAGTGTGTTGTTGGTTTAACACATCACTTTGGATTGTCGCCTATTCTTCTTTCTAGTTTGTGATGTCATTCATCTCATGTGCTCCTTTTGGTTGCGTACTATTACAGGGTTCTGAGGGATACACTCCTTTTCCCCTTTCGTGTGTTAGAACCTCTCCATGCATCTCTCCTGACTTGATGCAAGGTCACACACTTGCTTCCGACAAGGATATCTTGCTTAGCTTTGTGCACTATCATAGTCAAGGCATAACGTTACTACTCACTGCTGGGCCTCCCACTCCAAACGGTCTAAGGTATAGTTGGGACTTCTTACCGAGGAGATCCCCTGACATGTTGGCAGGTCCAACACTATCAACACACCCCCATTATTAACCTATTTATTTCAAATAATGGGGACCTTTTCCATAATTTTTTGGCTAAATCACATTTTTAATATTTTCGTTTAGTCAAGTGTACTATAATTTTTTTCTATTTTTTCATTTCCACCAGATTTCTATTTCGATTGATTCATTGCTTTTTATTTTTTGCTAGGTTTCCATCAATAATTGTGTCATCTCATTTGGTTACATGGTTTTCAAATGGTGCTCATCTGAATTTTGATAATTTTTATTGCCACAGTTAAAAAATGTACAAAATGTATATTATTTTAATTTTTGTAAATAAATTAGTAATTCATTGTAAATGTTAGTTCCTAGTCAATTTTTACTAATTCATTCATTTTTCACTAACGATCCTACAAAAGCGTCCAGCCAAATTTTTAGAACAATTAAAATAATGTGCTTTTGGGATGTGGATAATTTATTCCAATTTATAATTTTAAAAGGAATTACGAGACCCAAAATCTCAAAATTGCAAAGTGATTCTAGTTTATTTTTAGGATTTTTAATTACCAAAGTGGTTGCAGTTTATAATGGAGGAGTTCCACTCCAAGTGAACCCCACTTCACTTCACCTCTTCCCTTCCTTTGCAAAAGACCTGATGAAAAGTCCTGATATCCGATAAAAAGTCCTGATATCCAATATTTCCAAAGCCGAGATATCAAGTATTTAAAAGTCCCAATATCCAATATTTCAAAAGCCCTGATATCCAATAATACTCCCGAAAAAAAAATATCGATATTTCAAAAATTCTCCATATTTGAAATTTTCACGATATAATTTTTTTTTGATATTCTGATATCGGATATCAAACATTGGCGATTCCATTTCGTTCATGTTAAAAACTTACGATATTACTCATCTCCTGATATCTGATATATGTTACAGCTATATTATTTAATATAAGTTCTCACTGCTGCTTATACCTCCTACTCCTCCTTTTCATTCCAGTGTCTCCATTTTTATAAAGTCTCCCCCCTTAGTTAAAGATCTTCCTCCTATTTTCAATCCATTATATGAAGCCACCTGAGATTTAAAATTTTGCTTTTCTTAAATTTATAATATATTAAAACTGTAATATTT
>APFE031019453.1:149473-165376 GCA_000404065.3 Pinus taeda
AATATTAATTAAGAAATAATTGTCATTTAATTTAGGATTAGATTTTAATTAAAAATTTCGTAATTTTCAGTGAGGGAGCAATTTTTTCAGAATTCTCACAATTTTGACACCTCAATTTTGCAAACACGTAAGTTGAGTTTTATTTGGCAAAATGAATCCCAGGATAGTTCGTTGCATAGATAAAATCATGGAGAATATTTATGAAGTAGCTGCATTACCAGATTCAGTCATTTAATGAGTCTAAAATTTATCAGAAGACCAAGCTCTGATTTGTAAACAAAATTAATTTTTTGAGTTCAATTTTTTGCATTTTCATTTGCTCATAACTTCCGTTGAGTGCAAATCCATTCGACTATGTTCTCTTTGACCAAGATCTTCACAAGGATTAATGAAAAGCTCAAATTTGTTTTATTTATTTATTTATTTAAGTTTTAATTGGAAGATGTTTTATTTTCCAGATTTGGTATTTTTGGATTTTATTTGTAATTTAATTAAATCTTGATTGGTTTTTGCAAGAGAACAATTGAGGAAATGAGGAATATAAGATTTCAATCAATAGAATTTCTCCAACAATAGAATAAAATGAATTTTTACCAATGAAAATTGTTAGTGCAGATTTATTCTTCAATAGATCTCCTATTTAAAATTCATTTTTGTAATTATAAATAGTGGTTTGTAGAATGAAGAAAAGGGGGGCTTCTTTTCTCTGGTATTCTGGAATTCTTAAAAGCACTATTGTAATGGGAATTTTGGAGTTGTAGTGGAGAGGAGAGTAAAATCTCAGATATGGGGGATAATTTTTGGGAATTTTCATTTGCATTCTAAATTATGTTCGGGGAGTCGAGTTTGCACTATTGCAGCTCGATTTTTTTGCAACAGAATGCAAACACTGTAAAGGATTGTTGGAGATCAGAGTCAGAGAAACAATTTTAATAAATTTTTATTTAAAACACCATTATTTTTATACTGATTTCATTTATAATGGTAGAATGTGTCATTTTCATTCATAGTTTGCATTATTGTCTATGTGAGTAATTTGCCTCAATTATCTGCTATTATTTATATCTTCTCTTGTTTGCTTAACTCTGATTTCTAAGTAACTATTTACTCAGAAATTAGCCTTTTAATTATGATTTAACAAAGAATAATATTTGGTCAACTATTTCCTTATACTATTGTTTAATCATTCGAGTTATTGATTTAATAATCACCATCATTTTGTGAACTACTTTCTAAATGTTGTTGATTAATTGTTCTGGTTAATAGATATCTAAACAAAATGTGTTTTGGTATTCACAATATTAGTTAATTGAACTACATTAGTTTGATATTCATTAAAAGCGAGACATATTTAAATCCCAATCATTTAATTACTCTGGTCTTAGTTGGGTTAGATCTACATCTTCCTAATAAAGATAGGCTTAGGATTTCTTTTCTTTTGCTTGTAGAGCAACTTTATTATTATCTTTAGTTTTCCTAGTCATAATTTGCCTCCAAAATTTCTTAGGAGCTACCTTAGAGAGGTGTAAGAGATTCTCTTGTCTTTGACGAATGTACTGCCTCTTTTTCCTTTTAGTTAGGGATTTGTACATTTTTATCTTGCCCATTTTAAGAGATTCATCCACAACTTCCTTAATTGCTCTCCTTGCACTTTTACAATCTTTGTCATACCATGGGTTGGTTTTGTTATTTCTTTTATTATTTGAAACTTCAATTGAGAACTTGTTAATAGCATATGAGAGGGTTGTAGTAAAATTATGATAGAGGTCTTCTATGTTTTCTATACTAGATAAATGAAGAAAATTAGTTTTTAGTTCATTTAGAAAGAGATTGTTTTTATTTCTATCAAATACTAAGTTCTTTTGGCTATAAGGATTATTTTCTATGGGATCTCCATGCATGACAAAATTGAGAGTTATAAGTAAAGGCCCATGATTAGAGTCAGGGTCGTGGTCGTTTGAGATGTCAAAATTTATTATTTCATTGTATAAAGGGAGATTGGAAATAACATAGTCTACCATGCTACTACCAAGCCCATGGATGCAAGTCATCAGGCTAGAATTGGGCCATTTCTTTAGACCATTGCAAATTATGAGATCATGAGCACTACAGAGCTTGACTAGCTCTGACCCTAACAAATTCTCCTCAAGGTCTTCAAAGCTCCTTTTGTACCTACTAGCGAGAGTAGGGTCTTTATCTAACCAAAGAGGATTAAGGTTGGAATGATTACTTAGAATAATAGCTTGGTTGCTTGAAGTTCGAGCATTAAAGTCACCTATCAAAAGGATATTACCTTCATTCCTTAGGCTAGAAATATCATTCTCTAAACCATTGTAAGGACTATTTTTATCTAGATTTTTCTTCTTATAGAAGTTAAAATTGATGAGGGGGGGGGGGAATAACATATTGCAATGTAGGTCTTTTTATTATTAATGTCACTGATCTCTATCCAACTATATTGGTTGTAAGGATCATTTTTATAAATCCTAGCATGGGGGGAGATGTTCTTCTTAATGTAACAAGCTATTCCCCCAATGCCTCTATGGGAGGATCGCTTGTTCCAGGTAGACCATAGCGTAAAGCCATCTATGTTGGGGACCTTAGATTCTTCGTGCTCCCAAGTTTCAACAAGCAAACTAATATCAACATCATTTGAGATCCGACTTAGCTCGGGGCCTTTGTTCCATGGAAAATCCCAACAGTTACAAGAAAGAATCCGAAGCATGTTGAATTGCTATTTATTACTATCTTTTTGGTTTCTATCTCGACTAAAGGCTTTTCTATTTCTGATTATTTCCCATTTTCCTTCCTTTCTAGCTTCTTTTACCTTTTGAACCTCCTTTATTAATTCTGCTTGATCTTCTAGAATGAGATCTTCATTTATAAATATTCTCTTTCCTTTTAGACTTGAGGTTTTACTATGTCATACTTATGATCAGTAGAGCTCATAAGTAGAGATCTTTTTGCGAAGTTTTTATTTTTATTATTTTTATTATTTTTGTTTCTATATTTTTAGTTATATTTAATTTTTTGGGTATTCTATTCTATTAACATGGTTTTGTTTATTTTATTTCAAGTTTTGGTATTTCTAAATTATTCATTTCTTTTTTGATAAAATATTTCGGATTAATCACATCATAAGTTGTTGGTCGAAGTTTTGAACCATCTAATGTGGTTCATCCTCAAGAGAAAGGTGAAAAAATCAATCAGAATGTTTAAATCACAAATAGGCATCTGGTTCTAGAGTTAGTTGTTAGGAAATATTTGTTAGGAATAAGTTGTTAAAAATTAGTTGAATAAATTTGTATATATATTATCATTTTGTTTATTTTATTTATTTATATCTTTAATTTGAAATAATATGAATTCAAACTAGTAAAATTAATTTTATAATAATATAATAAGAAATAATATTTGTTAAATAAGTTTCATCTATTTTTTTATCAAATAGTTATTAAATAAAATTACTAATATTCAACAATTAGATTCAAATTTTATTATATTAAAATATTTGGGATATTTTTATAGGGAAGTCAAGGAGGATTTTATATTATAATGTGTGTGTGTGTGTGTGTTTTGGGGGGGGGGGAGGGGAGAGTGGGGAGGAAGGGGGGAAATACTAAATTAATTAATGATAATAAATAAGAAAAAATCAAGAAAAAAATTTACAAAGAGAGGGCGGGGATTCAACTTCTACTTAACTTCCAACCATCGTCTGTGTTAATATTAATAATGCATTTTTCAATTTCAATGGCCTCTCTAAGCTTCCTATGATGGAAGTGATCAACCGTGGTGATGTCCCAAGAATACTTAATGTAGACATGGTGATTGGATTTCACTGCATGTTCAGCTAAAGCTGAGGAATGAGAATTATTGTGCTTAATATCTGTAGCATGTTCTTAGATTCTCTGGTTAATGGAGCTATTAGTTTCCCCAACATAGGGAATCCCATAATAACACGGGATGGAGTAGACCCCTTTTATATCATTAGGGTTTACAGGGTCTTTGATAGGTCTAAGAGAATTTTTAATGGTATTAAGGAGTTTGAAGGTAGCAAGAAATTTGTTCTTGTTGAGAATACGAGAAATCTTATCGGTGGCCCCTTAGATATAGGGAAGCTGAACACTAGAGATTATATCATCTCGAGAATGTTTAATCCTTGATTCTTTACTAGCCCTTAGAAAAGCATTGAGGCCCTATTGCCTGTTATAGTCATTATTTTCAAAAAGTCTTAGAATATGAGATTTTTCCTCTTCTAAGTGATTCTCATCCAAAATTCCTAGAGCATGGATGGCAAGGGTGTTGATAACCCTGAGTTTTTGTGTCGGAAAATGATGAGAACTGGCATGAAGATATTGTTCGTGTGTGTTTTAAAAACTAGGTGAGAGACAGAACCATCATTCATTTTAGAGAGGATAATATCAAGTAAAGGAAGGCATCCATCTACCTCAATTTCCATCGTAAATTTGATGGAGTCATATTGGGAATTAAGATGGTTGAGAAACAAATTTAAATTTTCAAGACCATGGGGCCATATGACGAAAGTATCATCAACAAAACTCTTTCATCACTTGGGGGGGAATTGAGTAGAGGTCAAAGATTTGGTCTCAAAATATTCCATGAATAAGTTGGAAACTATAGGGGAAAGAAGAGAACCCATGGCAAACCCACAAGTTTGTTCATAGAACTCACCATGGAAGCTGAAAAAGGTAGAGGTAAGGCAAAGACCAACAAATTCAGTTGTGTCATCATCAGTAATACGATTAATGCCATCGATGGCTTATTGAATAGGGATATTAGTATATAGGAATATTGATCCGAAAGACTTTATCAAAATCAGTATGGATCACAAAAGTCTAAAATGAAGCATTATTCATTTCTTATTAGAATTTATGCCTAATTTAATTTTTATTTTTATTTTTTTTTTATTTTATATTTTATTTTTTTTTGTTTTGTAGTTTTTGTTACTTTGTTTGAAATGGTTATTTATTTATCTATTTTTATAATTTTTCTTATTATAGGTTTTGTTGGTGATTCTTGTAATATGAATTAATAATTTAATAATTTAATGTATTATTGGCTTCTGGACTACTTTTAGTTTAGTCCTTTTAAGTAATGGGCCCTTCTATTATTTTTACATTTATTTTTACTAATTTTTTGATTATTTTTTAATAGTAGTTTCTAACATTATTCTTCTTATTTTTAGTTTTAGTTTTTAATGTCTATATCAATTTTTAACCATTATGGTAGTTATTTTTTACTTGTTAGATACGTTCCTCCATATTTGTCTTGATGATGAACCCTAGTAGTTGGTTCGAAACGTTGACACCAAATAATTGATATGTGATTATTCTAAAAAGAGGTTTTCAAAAATCTACTCGATGTTTAATTAGTTAAAAATCATGCATGTAGGTCTCCATTAGCCATTGACTTGATTTCTAATTGGTGGATTTATCCAAAAATTTTACACCTTTTAGAATATTGAAAGTGTTAGTTTTTCTCTATAGTAATGAACCCATGATTAACACGACATTTTCAAATGTTCATAACTTCTCATCTAGGAGGAATTTTTCAGAGTGGGATATACTTTTGGAAAGGGATCGATGAGAAATAAGTGACCATTCTATTTGTAAGATAATTAGGACACCATAAACTTTTCAAAATCTCAATAAACATAAACTCCTTTTGTCTTCACTTACTGAGGGTATACAAGATCCCCTTTGAAATCAATGGGATTTGTTGTCATCAATGAAAACATTATGTGCAACAAAATGTCATTGCCATATTTTCACACAAAATTCTCCCTACCTTAACCATACCCCTACTTTGACATTCATGCCATACATGCATTAATTTTGAAAACCAAAAAATACCAAAGTCAGTTGAAAGGAATTCTTACCAAATTCATTTCCTTTACATTTTTACCCATTCTTGTTGCTTGCCTTATTTACTTGGATACCATTACAAGCACTCTCATATGAAGCCTTGTCAAGGAGTCTAATTTTCTTTTATTATAACTACTATTGTAATATTCAACAATCCATATTTAGACATTGTCTTCTACCATCTACCAAAACATGTGCATCATGCATGTGCCATACATGGACATATTCCATGCTATCCATGTGCTATTATTTTTAAGAGACAAATTTCAACATCTGTTACTTTCAATTATTCACACAACAAATCTCATAGGAATAAGTATAATCACACCACTTTCCTTCTTGTGGTAGTTAACGACAACATATCATTCTTTCACACATACCATATGAATATTCCATGTGACATGGAATTGATTATGTAACGTCACTGTATTACCCAAAACATAACAAGAACTAGTTTCTTATTTTCTTACAATTCATTCATTCATATCATTTTGAAAACAAAATATATCAACGAAGCAGAAATTTTAGTTAAGGGAAACTCCCTTCTCAAGCCATTTCATGGTTACAATATGGACCCAATCAAGTCCCTTGATTTATCATTTATCTATATCTTCCATGTAATGCAATTTTTCAAGGCATACCTCCAATGCTAATTGGGAATTTCATCAAGGTTAGTAATCACATGAATAAACATAACAAATTTATTAAACCTACAAATACATTTCCTCAATTTTTTTAATCGGGCTTGCAACCCAAACTTCTTTCTTGTAACATCTATGGGGTCCATTTCCCTTTTCCTTCCTATGCATATCAACCATCTTAGTGCATATTATCTCAATATTAATACCTTAGAACGTGATCATTCCTTCATGCATCTCAAAAGCATATATTCATACCATGTACTTAATTCTGGAATTCAATCAATGCTTTAAGTGTGCAAAAGTTGTTGAGAAATCAATTCTAGTAGAGTTAGTGTTAGATTTATCTTCCCTGATAATTACTTGTGAATTATGTTGGCTTCTTTTACTTCTTCGTTATGTTATCTTTCATCAAGAAATTACCAAATTATGTGTGTATGAAGACCACAAAAACACAAGACACAAGATGTAGGCACTCTGCTGGGGAAAAACCCTTATCTAGGGGAATAACCAGTCAAAATATCTTCCTTCAATAGTTTTCTTGATACTCCTCAACCTAGACACAACTCCTCCAACCACCAAGTCAGCCTCCTTTTCCAGCAACTTCGACATAAGACTTCGACCTTGCAGAAACAACACTTTGACCTAGCAAATGGTAGCACAAGTAGTAGCAAAAAATTTGACTTGACAAGAAAGACTTCGATCTCCTATAGGAATCCACATGAGAGAGAGACAAATAGCCCAAAATTTCAATCTTGCCCTTTTCTCCCTTCTTCTCCATCTTTCCACTCCTTTTAGCCTCCTTTCCTACTTTTCACTTTTACATCTCTTTCTTCGGGATATTGAACTTGTGTGTGAGAGAGTCAATGCTCCAAAGGAATTCAAATTTCTCTCTCTATATATAGCCTTTTAGTGAGGTTGAATTTCCCTTTTTGAAGCTAACTTGATCTCCTTGACGCTGAGTTGGTGTGGAGAGGAAAAATAGCATATTTGACTCAATATTAATTCTTTTTACATGATTCAAAAGCCCAATAAGGGTCTCTTTAAATAGAAAATGGCTCTAATGACTTTGAATAATTCCTAGAAGTCCTCAATGGGGATTTTGAACTAAAACAGGATGAACCAAGCATGAAACCCATGCTTTAATAAGTGATAATAATAAAAATAATAATAAAAAATATCATTATTTTGATAAATACATTTTCATTGTGACTCAGATACATTTTATGAAGACTGAACCTAGTTACATTATGTTGTCAACTTTAATGAAACCTGGAGCACGAGTGCTCTGTGAGACATATAAAGCTTCCTAGAGACATCCTATGGTTTGATTATAGACCAACGCCCAAGACATATTAAATAGAGGAGTGAATGGAATATTATGAGTGGGGTTTCTGTTGCACTCCATTTTTCACGTAAGTAAAAAGTGAATAAAGGGGGCTTGGTTTGATAGTTTGTCATGCAGGTAAACTCAAGTTGATAGATGGATCCAAACACTCAGGGAGTAAATCGGGCCAACCTCAAAGAGAAATGTTTGGTTCTGGTGGATGACATACAACAACAGGAAACTTTATATTAAAGTGAAGAGGAGGAAAGGAAGGAGGGAATTCGATGTAGAGGGATGTAAATAGGACAAAATCCTAAGAAACAATGTTCCAACATAAATGTGGAAGAGAGAGGAGGTGGAAATATAGAAATAGAGGAGTGCTTATTTAGGTTTCTACTAGGTATAACATGGGTATGTCTATCACCAAATAGTGTGAGTAAATATATGCTCATACAGGTATTGCGGGTTAATCTAATAACACAAGTAAATCTATAATTACTACAGGTATTGTAGGCTATTGAATAACACAAGTAAATATGTAATTACTATAGGTATTGTAGGCTATAGAATAACACAAGTAAATATGTATTTAATATCACAAGTAAATATGTAATATACATAGGTATTGTTATCTATTTAGCAGCCTAGATAAATCCATGAATCAGGTAGAAACTGACAGTCTCATTGTACTATTTTAGAGAAGTAAAAAAATATATGAAATGATATTATAGAAGGGAAAACATACTGCACATTGATATGCTTGGAATCACCAAGGAGTTGCATTAATATTTGAAGGGTCCAAATACCAATCCATTACATTCAGCATGTGTCGCTCTAATCTATTATGCACAAGCCATTTATAACCAAGAATGGCATCTTAGAATTTAGACCCCCACGGGTGCAAATTTATGGAACCTCTGTTAAGTGCTTCTCCCCTTTATTTATATAGGAAAGGGGGGATTTGAATCAACAATTACAAAATATGTCAGCCAAGCACAACTGTTTGATTGACTATCTTTCTCGGCTGGTGATGGCTCTACTGGCCAAAATGATTACAATCAGGATTTGATCACTTTCTTGGAAATATGGAAATTATAGAAATAATAAGGAAAAGGAAAAAATAAAATACGATGGAGGAAGTGTCCCTATGTTGTTCCTGTGAAGGCCCTCGGTCAGGCCACGTCTCTATCATTGTGCGTCCCTCTAGTTGCTCAACCGATTTTTGTCACTTTCACCTTAACTTCCTAAAGCATTCATTCTTTGAAAGTAGGAGTGGGAAACTATTAGGTTCATGCTGTAGTACAGAAGTAGAGGACACCTAGGCAGGACCTCATCTTCCCTCTGTAAGGAACACCATGTTGGATCATTGAGCCCCCTAGACCTTCCATGTATTCATTTACTCTGTATTCATTGACCCTGGTTTCATGTCATAGTGGGCCTTCTTGGGTTGACCCATACTGATTTACTGTTGCACCAACTTCATTCAATGCTTCAACTTCCAACCCATCCACCTTCAAAACCTTGTACCATACTATTGGGGCTTTATGGAAGCAAGACCTTTACTCTTAAAGGTGCTGCAGAACAGTGGGTTCTGATGCTCCTTGGCCCCCATTGGTTTAGACACTATCTAAATTTCTTCTTGTATAACCGAGGGGCTATGACCAAGTGCTTAATTCTTAGGCATTGGGACCTTTGATGGGAGAGAGTGTGAGAATGGGTGGTTTTTAGAGGGGGGCATGAGCGGTAATTGGTAAGTGAGGGGGAGGGGGGTGCGAAATAACATGAGAAGGACATGTAACGGCAAGGCCCCATGGGGAAACCACCTTTTCAGCGCCCCCCCCCCCCGGGGCGATAAAGGAAACATCGCAAGGGGGGCCGAAAAGGCCTAGGATCCATCGATCTAGGCAGAGTTGATCTGGGCCATCCAGAGATGGGGGGTATTTAATATGAAACCTTTGAAAAGGGGCAGACCCGACAGACCTCTAAATGAATTTTATAACATATCACATCTGGGAGAGTCTTCAGTGGAGGAGGAACTTTGACATGTGTGATCATTGATCTGCGGGATTGATGATGTTATTAGTGCCACATGGCACTTTCTAAGTGGTGACACATGTCACTCGGATATGGCCCTATAGGAACCCTGAAAATGCTAAATTTGTGTGCCACGTGTCCTCTGTACCACCACGTCATCTCTATACTGCCACATCATGATGACATCAGCTACCACATTAGTTTATCGAGGCCAATAATATTTCACCATGTGGCCTATTGAAGGAGAGAGAAAAGCCTGCCTACCTCCTGTTTTGGCGTTAATTTCCATTGTAAATCGGCCTTTGCCATCCTTGATGCTTTAACACTAGAGGCTTGAATCTCAGTGATTTCAAGGTTACCAACCTTCGGCAGTTTGATGACATTTGTATTTGTTTGCACCCTTTGACCCTTGTGAATTCCGATATGCGATATCAGAGTTCTGCATCGTGAAATGCCGATATACTATGCGCAATGGGCCTTCGACCGTCGATTGTGATTTCTGATGCACTCTCAGAGTGCGATCATCGATCGCTGATTTAACTTTCCGACATCTCTTGACTGTTGGGACCTCGGATATGTGATTTACGTTATCTATGATCTTTGATCACTGATATCACTACCCTTCTTTGTTGTTGCTGGAAACTCCGACCTCCGATTGCGATGAGCCTCCCTTGGTCCTTTCTCTTTGTTTTCTATCTTTCAAAGGGCAACTTAAATCTGCTCTAACTTCAGATCTAGCAATCCATTTTTGGACTTCCATATACCGTTGGAAATATTGTTCCAAGTGCTATGCAATGGAGAGGGTCCAATTAAGATTTAAGAGTTTCCGTGGCTTGGAAAATGGCTTCAAACTTCACTACTCTTTCTCATACTTTCACAGCTGAAAACACATTTAGCAGTGAGTGACAACATTGGCTCCAGCTGGGGATAGTTCCTTGCTAGGAAGGTGCTAAGAACCTACAGACCATTATCCTTCATCATTGGGCATGGAGTCAGAAATATAGTGAATCTATATAACCAGAAAAATATCCATCGAACTTCATTTGTTTGGATTACTTTCCTCATCAAACTAAAATGTAGAAATATAAAGTCTACCACTTGGAAAGTAAATGCTCATATAGTGAGATTATTTATATACATTCCTACTTATACATAGGACTCAATTCACCTAAGTGAGTTCAACCCTCTAATGGAGCTAGGCCAACATTTCGGTGTTGGACCTAGTGCCTCCATGCTGCTGAAAAATAAAAAGTAAAACAAACATGCACCGTGAAATGTCTTCAAACAAAGAACCTGATACAGGTTCTTGAAATAACCTCTACTCCTAGATTAAGAATGTCATCATGTAGTCATCTATAGGGTCATATAACTGAAAAGGAAAGTTTTCAGCTACCTCTTTTTCACAAACAGACTGTAGACCAATGTCTTCTTGGTTAAGGCAACCACAAACACTATTTATCTCCTCCACCTTAGGTTTTTTAAGAAAAATGTTTTGTTGATCCTTTTGCTACCCCTTTGTCCATGGGCCAACCCTATTGGGAATCTACAATGGAATCTTCAGTTTCTGAACTGTAAGATTCATAGACTAGAGGGCCTACTGAGAATTCCCGATAGAGACCTTTCTTCAATAGGTAATCATAGACACTGCTTGGTGCTTCAGCTTCAGGCTCTTCTTGAAAAATTTGTTGCTGGAAGCCTGCTCCCCTCTTGTTGGTGAACAATTCCATTTGAACCTCTATAACCATCTCATCCTCCCCTGTATAATATGAATCGCAAATCAAAGAAGGCTCTTGATCTTGTTCTCGAGGTGAAGGATGTGCATTGTGGACTGGAGCTTCTTTGTTGCCTTCCTGGTGGGCCTCTTCTTCTGGTGTGGCTTCCCATAATTGGGAGCATTGTGGCTCTACATCACTTGACTATCTGTCAAAGTCATATTCATCATTTTGAGGGTTTATTTGTAGCTTGATGATTTTTCCTTCCTACCTTTCTTGCTCATTGGGTGATGCTTCTTGATGCAAGTAGATGTTTTCTTGGAGCGGAGCTCCACAAACATATTCAGTAGCGTCGTGAGCCTCAAAAGTATTTCCAACATTAAAATTTGTGCAACAATCTTCAAACAAAGCATTTAGTGGATATAGTTCTTTGTAATAGTGATTGAATGCTCTATGAAAACATTTTAAGGAAAATATGCTACCAATGGTTATTGTTTTGTACCAGAATCTAGCATCCTCGTCTAAAGAATACATGAACAATTTCATTTGTACATCTTCAAGAAAAATACCCTATTGTTCCATGGATTCATGAAATTTTTTGAGGTGTTGGTCAGGCCTTCTATTGGTGCTCCCACTGAATCTAGGCGAATAGGTAACCCATTCATGGAACGAAGGGACATGATTAGGATAGCCAACACTAGAAGAAAAATATAGTTGGGCAAATTTGTTGGAGAAGAATGTAGGAATGGCCATCTCGAAAGCCTCCCTGGATGAGTAATTGCAGGTTCAAAGGTAGGGAAAGATTATGGCTACTTTAGCATCAGAGCGAGTATGAGGCAGATTGAAAGCCAGGATGATCAAATAGAGAAATCAATAGTGGAGTCGCCAATATGTTTACCATAAAATTGAGATAGTGGAGTCATCAAGGTGAGAGATATTCAACCCACACTTCCCTTGCTCACCTAACAAAGGAAATGTAAAAAATTTGTCATGCCCTGGGAAAACTATTCTAATCCGTTCCTCGCAACGACACCAGAAAGATGTTGTCATTTTTAACAGAACCTAGAGCATGACTCCTCCATGAGACATAGAAATCCTCCTAGAGATAGCCTCTAGGTTGATTGTAGACAAGTGCCTAGGACATCTTAAATAGATGAGTGCATGGAAGATTACTAGTGGGGTTTCTGTTGCACTCCAATTGTCACATAAGTAAAAAGAGAATAAAGGGGGCTTGGTTCAATAGTTTTTATTGCAAGTAAAATCAAGCCGATACATGGATCCAAATGTTGACAGTGTAAATTGGGCCAACCTCAAAGAGAAATGTCTAGTTTTGGTGGCCGACACACAACAATAGGAAGCTTTGTATTGAAGTCATAGTAAAGTGAAGAGGAGGAAAGGAATGAGGGAATTTGATGCAGAGGGCTATAAACAGGACAGAATCTTAAGCAATGATGTTCCATCCACAAAATGGAAGAGAGAGGAGGTGGAAATATAAAAACAATGGAGTGCTTATTGAGGTTTCATACCAGGTATAACATGGGTACCTCTATCACCAAACAGTGTGAGTAAACCTGTGCTCATACAGGTACTAGGGTTAATCTAATAACACTAGTAAATCTGTAATTACTACAAGTACTATAGGCTACTGAATAAAATGAGTAAATATGTAATATACACAGGTATTTTTATCGATTTAGTAGCTCGAATAAATCCATGAATCAGGTAGAAACCGACAGTCTCATTGCACTATTTCAGAGAAGGAAAAACATATATGAAATGAGATTACATAAGGGAAAACATACTGCACATTTATCTTCTTGGAATTACTAGGGAGTTTCATTAATACTTGAAGCATCCAAATACCATTCCATTACATTGAGCATGTGTCACTTTGATCCCTTATGCACAGGCCATTTAGAACCAAGAATGGCATCTCAGAATTTAGACCCCCGCGGGTGCGAATTTATGGAAACTCTGTTAAGTGTTTCTCCCCTTTATTTATACAGAAAGGGGGGCTTTCAATCAAAAATTACAAAATATATCAACTAGGGATGGCTTTCTGATTGAATAGATGTCTTGGCTAGTGATGGCTCTGCTACCCAAGATGTTTAAAATTGGCATTTGATCCCTTTCTTGGAAATATGGAAATTACAGAAATAATGAGGAAAATGGAAAACTAAAAGATGATGGAGGAAGTGTTCCTCTATTGTTCCTGTGAAGACCCTCGATCAGGCCACGTCTCTATCATCGTGCGTCCCTCTAGCTACTCAGCCAATTTCGGTCACTTTTGCCTTAACTGCCTGAAGCATTCATTCTTTAAAACTGGTAGTGGGCAGTTGTTAGTGTCATGCCACAGTACAGAAGCAGAGGACACCTAGGAAGGACCTCATCTTACCTCTGTAAGGAGCACTGTGCTGGATCGTCAAGTCCCCCTAACCTTCCATGTCTTCATTTACTTTGTATTCATCGACCCTAGCTTCGTGTCACAGTGGGCCATCCTAGGTCAAGCCATACTCATTTACTGTTACACCAACTTCATTCAATGCTTCAGATGCTGACCCATCCACCCTCAAAACCCTGTATCATACTATCGGGGCTTTATTGCAGTAGAACTTTTTCTCTTAAAGGCACTGCAGAATGGCCAATTCCTCTACTCCTTGGCCCCCTTTGTTTTATCCCTATCTACATTTCTTCATGTATAACTAGGGGGTTGTGACCAAGTGCTTAGTTCTTAAGTGCTAGGGCCTTTGGTGGGAGAGAGTGTGAGGATGAGTGGTTTTCGAAGGGGGGCATGAGCAGTAATTGGTAAGTGGGGGGGGGTGTGAAATAACATGAGAGGGACACAGAGTGGTGGGGCTCGGCTGGGAAACCACTTTCTTAGCCCCACCCCTGCTGATAAAGGGAAACATAGCGGGGGGTAGGGGCAGAAAATTCCTAGGAGTCATCGATCTAGGTGGAGTCAATCTGGGCCATCAAAATATGGCGGGTGTTTAATATGCGGCCTTTGAAAAGGGGCAGACTAGGGAGACCTTTAAATCAATTTTATAACATATTGCATCTAGAAGAGTCTTCAGCAGAGGAGGAACTTTGACTTGTACGATCGCTGATCTGCGGGATTGGTAATGTCATCAGTGCCACGTGGCACTTTTTTAGTCGTGACATGTTTCACCCGGATATGCCCCCATAGGAGCCCTAAAAATGCTAAATATGTGTGCCACATGTCCTCCATACCATCACGTCATTATGTATGCCACGTCATGATGACGTTAGCTTCCATGTCTGTTTATCAGTGCTAATATTATTCCTCCACATGGCCTGCTAGAGGAGAGAGAAAAGGCTCACCCGCCCCATGCTTTTGCATTAATTTCTTTTGTAAATCAGCCTCTCCCCTCCCCAGCGCTTTAACACTAGAGGCCTGAATCTCGACAATTTCAAGGTTATCGACCTACAATCATTTCATGAAATTTGTATTTTTTTGCACCCTTTGACCCTTGTGATCACAGATATGTGATATCGGAGTTCTGCTTCGTGAAATTGCGATATACTATGTGCAATGGGCCTTCGACCACTAGTTTTGATTTGCAATGCACTCCAAGAGTGCGATCGCCAATTTACCCCATTGACATTTCTTCACTGCTGGGACCTCCGATATGCGATTTTTGATATTGCGATTTTTTATCATTGATCTCACTACCCTCCTCTGCTACTACTGGAAACTCTGACCTCTGACTGCAATGAGCCTCCCTTGGTCCTTTCTCTTTGTTTTCTAGATTTCAAAGGGCAGTTTAAATCTACTATAACTTTAGATCCAACAGTCCATTTTTGGACTTCCATATACCGTTGGAAAGCTTGTTCTGAGCACTATGAAATGGAGAGGGTCTGATTAAGCTTTGAGAGTTTGTGTGGCTTTGGAAATGACTTCAAAATTTACTGCTCTTTCTCATCCTTTTCACAGTTGAAAACACATTTAGTAGTGAGTGACAACACATTCTTCAATGCTCCGTCTTAACTAGGGAGGTGTTCATACTTACATATACAAGTACATTGAATATCTAAAAACATATGAACTATGAAGATTTTAGGCACCACAATTTAATTGGACTAGATTCCTGACCTGGGAAATCTATCCAAAGTCCTTCAACAGTTTAGGCACTCATGGTGCATGGACTAGATTCCTGACCATGGCAATCTATCTGGGTGGGACTTGTTGGGTTGTGTTATATTCT
This sequence comes from Pinus taeda, assembly GCA_000404065.3. Classification (NCBI taxonomy): domain Eukaryota; kingdom Viridiplantae; phylum Streptophyta; class Pinopsida; order Pinales; family Pinaceae; genus Pinus; species Pinus taeda. Next base: position 165,296 of record APFE031019453.1, read on the forward strand.
TTCTACGACTAACCTACGTAGTGAACCGGGGGGTTAGAGGGGGGGCGGCAACCCTCCCTTTCCGGGGGGTTTGAGGGGGGC